>WUAT03028903.1:0-14113 GCA_010015005.3 Ulmus americana
AATCCTTTCAAATACAAGAGCTTAAAATGTAAATACATTATACCCACTAAAACCTAAAATCTAAAACTCAAAAAATCTCATGTAATCAACATTTTTTTTACAAATAAAGCAACTAAAGATTGAGGGAAGCAAGAAGAAATACCAAAATAAGGGAGAAAATGGGTGTGGAAGATTTGGGTTTTATGGGCTGCTTCAGCCAAGCCGTGGCGCATGGGCAGAGGCGGTGGAAGAGCTATGGCGTGGGGAGAGAAAAGAATGGCGGCAGGTCGGCGGCTGCTCTGGCAAGGGTGGGCTACATCTGGTGGGTGGTGTGGCTAGGAAGAGAGAAGAGAGAAGAAAAAAAAAAAGAGAAAAATAGGTTTTTTTGGAATAATTTGGGTTTGGATAATAACTAATGTATTTAATTGTTTTAATTAAAGTTTTTTGTTTTGTTTTGTTATCTTAATATTAGAAGCAGAGAAATTAAAGTAAAAATGGGTCTATTTAAGTACACCCATATCAATTATAAGTTAATAGTTATGCCAAAGGTTTATTATCAGAGAATTTCCAAAAAAACTGCAAAGTTAGAGTGTTTTATGATTGTCTTTATTGAACAAGAAAGCTTACATTGAAAAAATAAAATTTCCTTTTTTTTTTTTTTTTTTTTTTGCTAACAAAAAAAAATTTAATTTTAGAAAAGCAAAAATAAATAAATATAGAAAAATTATTAACACACTCGCCAATTTGTGGTTAGTCAAAATCAAAGGTTGGATCCCACTAAACCCTAAATATAGAAAGAAAAAAAAATTATAAAAAAATAGTTTTTTTTGTTTTTACTTGAAAAAAAAATTGAAAAGTGACTAGGCTGCTAGCTTTCTCAAACCAGAGCGGTTGCCTTTAGAAGCAATAAACACGTATTCCACAGGAATAAGCATATAAATATGTTCCTCAAGATCATAGATTGGAGTTGAGTGGTAGGGATTGCATCGCAGCCACAAGCCAGAAAGAGAGAGAACGGAGAAAAATGGCGACTCCGAACCAAATCAGGATAAATCCTCCACGGTTGTGTTACTTTGTGAGTTTCTTCTTCTTTGGCTATATATATATATTGTGTTTATAAGAGATGAAAGTTTGTTCTTTTCTTAATGGGTTTGATTGTATGCTTGCTGGTTTTGAATGGGTTTTGAATGTTTCAAATTTTCTGGGTTGAATAAGAAGTGGTGATTGGGGAAGAGAAGTTTTTGTTTTTATATGTTCTTACTGAATGCTATTTGTGGTTGGTGAGAAGGTTCAAGGTATTGCCTTTTTCCCATCTTGTGGGAATTTGAGAAAACAAAATGAAAGTTCATGAAATTTCAGCTTAGTTATATTTTGGTTACTGATTTGAGATTTACTCAATTGGGATGTGAACATTTTTCCCTTGTGAGGTTTGTTTCTTGTGCTATTTGAATCAGTATGGTTTTTCATCATAGAAGAACAATGGAAGAATCACTCTCTTTCACCTTCTCTGTTTCAATACTCTTCTTATCTTATATCAACCATCTTTTAGATCTAAAAGTATAATAGTCCTTGCATGATAATTAATTTATATTGGTTCAAATAGGGGAAGAGAAAATGAATGCTAAAAATTGACTTGGGGTGGGCAATGATGGTGTGCCACTGGCACTGGCTACTATCCCTGCATGTTTGTCTTGGCCCCAACGTGCTCCCTGTTCTCAACTGTATCGAATAATCCCGCATATTTGCTTTATTTTGCAGGGTTGATGTGTCTGATGCTGGTTAATACAAACACTTGTTTGAAGCGTGAGAAATTTGGAGTTTCAAGCTTCTATAAAGAACATTTTCATCTTTTCTCAAAAACAACTTGGAGATCAGCTTGTTTTCCTGCTAGCCAAGGTGTACCTGATCTCGCTAAACGTGGTAAGTTCATGTAAATGATAGGTGGAGGACCACAATTAACTGTGATTTACAGAAGATATTATGTTTTTTTTGGGAAAATCAGTAAGAAAAACATCTTGTGAAAGGCTTCTGAATGGTTAGATTGGAGCAGCACAGCAATCTTACAGTTAAATAATAGAGAAACTTATGTTCTTCCCTTGATATCTATCAATCTGAGAGGCTTGTGAACCTTTAGTTGTTTGTAAGTCATCTTTCTGCAATGAGAAAATATTAATCTTGAGTCTGTTTAATTTTTGTTGGTTTCCCACTTAGGTTTTATTCATACAAAAATTTCTTCTCCAATTATGGAAAAAATCAGAAGCAATGTGGTCATCAAAGACTTGGAAGACTCGCCTCTTGGATCCTCATATGAATCCACCGTGGAAGCACCCTCGTATGAAGCCACCATGGAAGCACTTTCTTCTCTTATTACACAACAGAAACGTGGAGATCGAGCAACTGTAGGTGGTAAATATGAGAAATTGGAAAGGATGTCAATGTATTTAAAGGTAATACAAACAGCTATTGAACTTGTAGTATACGATATCGAAGACAATGTAATCATAATATTTCTCAAGTAGCAGAATTTACATAAAGTTTATGTTTTTGTCTTCAAAATAATGTTTCTTTTATTTTATTTTTCTCTCTTGAAGCAATTTTCATATTTTATCTTTCCTGAAGATTGAAACTGTATATACTTGTTTTCTTTACAGATACTAGGCTTGGATGAACATATCGTAGGACTCAAAATTGTTCATGTTGCTGGAACAAAGGGGAAGGTACTGTAGTACTGTTCCATTTAAATTGCTTTACATATTTGATTTGATAATTCAGATTAGACTTCCAGACAGTTTATTACACAAACTGAAAGAAATTATTTTTTGCCCCATGATGCATGTATGGCTGTTTGAATTGGATATGAAATGGTAGAAGACATGATAGAATTTGAAAAATTTGCAATTGGTAATTTACTTTATTGTGTTAACTAATTTTTGTTTTATTTTAGGGTTCAACATGTACATTTTGCGAGGCTATTCTACGAGAGTGTGGTTTTCGGACTGGCCTCTTCACCTCGCCACACCTGATTGATGTGAAAGAAAGATTTCGTATAGATGGGTAAGTATTTAAGTTTATCACGTCCTTCCTGTTACGTGAGTTATCTTCCTCTTTACTTTGAGGTTTTTCTAGGAAAGGCTGCGCTGTTTATGGAGTTATGAAAATGTACGACGTTCATAAGATCCTTATTAAGTTGTGATAACTCCAATGTGTTGAAATGTCCCCACCCTGTGTTTATAACATTCTTGTGCATAAATCAAGATCAATATCAATTCATAGGTTGGTTAGTACAATAACACTAAAAAGGGAACTTACCAAAAGCTAATTTTGGAGCTTAAGTTCCTGTGTGATTAGATCACTAAGAATATCGTGTTCTCATGAATTGTTAGTGATACGATGTTTGACCTTCTATAGTCTGTTGATATTGAGTAGAGATGGGTTATTTTATTTATATATTCTTTATGACATAATTGATTGTTCTCATGGTCACTTGGAGATCTTATGATAGACAGATTGACTGTAGTTGGTCAAATTAATTTCTGTGCAACTATTTCTGGTAATTACTTTCTACAAGGCATTCTGCTCTTGAGAACAGGGAAGGGAGTAAGGACATAATTGGAGAGAAATAAGGCAGTTTGAAACTAATGGTGCCAACAAGTGATGCCAAAATCTTTGGGGTCAAGGTCTTTTTTAACCCCCTCTTGTTGTGTGTATGTGTGGGGATGAGGGGATGAGGTTGAAGGCTGTCTTATTGCTAGACTGAAGATTACTCGAATGATTTAAATTTTGTTTTTTTGTGTTTTTTTGTTTTGTTTTTTTCCAGCTTTAATTTTGACATTAAATCGTTTGCTTAGGTTGGAAATCACTGAAGATAAATTTCTCCACTATTTTTGGGATTGTTGGCGCAAGCTGGAGGTATAATCTAGTGTTTCTCTTTGGCATTTAAGACCAGAATCTAGCTCTGAAATGGGTTCATGTAGCATTTAAAAAGTGAGTCTGAGACTTCATTGTGGTTCAGTGGTGAGGTTCAGTATGAATTTAGCTTAAAAGGAACAATTAGTATATAAAATTTTAAAAAGGGTTGCAAATTTTAAAATTGGATCGATTTTAAAATCTTAAAAGCAAACTTTGATATCTGTTTATGAAACTCAGACTTCTTGCCGTATCAGCAAGTTGTGTTTACTGTACTGTTTGATATACTGAGTTGCTACTTATAATGAGATCTCTATATCAATTCTTTTTGTTTGAATATGCAGGAAAATATTACAGATGACCTGCCCATGCCTCCATTATTTCAGTTCCTCACGGTATTGGCTTTCAAAATCTTTGTTTCTGAACGGGTGAGTTATACATTCATCAATTATATTGTAGTGTTAACTTTGTTTTCTTTTTGATTGTATATTGTAGTGTGACTTGAGTTTATATATTTGAACTAGAATTTGTTCCCTATTTCAATTTGGTGTTAAATGTTAATGAATCTTCACCTTTCTTGTTGAGTTTCCCTTCGGTTTCTTTGTTTTTATTTATTTTTTGGCAAATATATTGCAGTTAAGAAAGGTTTCTGCTTTTACAGGTTGATGTTGCTATTGTTGAGGTTGGTCTCGGGGGGACAGGGGACTCAACAAATGTGGTATGCATTTAGTTATGGAAGTACAGTACTGAAATGTATTTTCTCTAATTGTTCATGTATTTGCAATGGTCAAGGAATTTGGTTGTTAACCATGCAGATCAATGAGCCTGTTGTCTGTGGAATTACTTCTTTGGGGATGGATCATACAGAAACATTGGGTGTGTATTCTTGATAAGTTTTATGATTTTTTTTTTTCAGTGCTCTTTATTGTTAATGTATTTTATGTCTCCTATCATATTTGACACTTTTGCATTCTTCAATTTTTTTATACTGTAGTTGGTCTTCTGTAACTGTTAAAAAATGAGAAGCATTTTATTTGCTTAAATTGCGAAATTTTGCAGGAAATACCCTTCGGGAAATAGCTTCACACAAGGCTGGAATTTTTAAGGTATATATATTTACTTGAGCAACTCAACTAGCATGAATGTTGTTCTCATTGATAATGACTTAATTATCGCTATATTTCTGTTTTGACTATTCAAACTGGCAGTTTTCATTTTCAAGTTTTTTCTGAATTGGGTTGATGTCTTCCCTGCTCCTGAAGCCTAAAATTCCAGCATTCACTGTACCCCAACTTTCTGAAGCTATGGATATTATTCAGGAGAGGGCTTCTGAACTTCTGGTAATTTCCTTCCTTAGTTGGTTCGTCCCATTGTTTAAAGATGTCTTTTTCATTTAACATTCAGGGTAACTTTGTGAATAGCCAATTGATCCATGCTCTCTTGTATTATAGGTTCCATTAGAAGTCGCAACAGCACTTGACCATAAGAAGTTGGATGGATTAGAGCTTAGCTTGGCCGGTGATCATCAGTTCATTAATGCTGGTCTTGCGGTTTCCCTTTGTAAATGTTGGCTTCAAAGAACAGGAAACTGGGAAAAGCTATTTAAAAATGTTGGTTAAGCTGCATATGTTCTTGTTATTATGCTTTATTTTCAATAGATATTAGGCTTGTTAGCTTACAAAGTCTATGAAGTTATCCATCGTCGGGACTAGGGATGTGTAGATAGTAAAAACTTGAGCCTTTGTCAGATATCTTTTATTTCTTCATGGCATCTTGTAGGTGTTGTATATTGTGTTTGTTTTAATTGTTCTTTTTAATAGAAAAGGAGGTGTTTTCAGGTTGTCATGTGGGGTTGAAGAGAGTAATTTATATGTATTTCTTTCTTTGTTATTATTAATAATTTGTTATAAATCAGGAAATCCCGGAAGCTGACCTACCAGAGGCCTTTCGTAGAGGCCTTTCAAGTGCACATCTTTCTGGGAGAGCTCAGATTCTTCATGATATTTCTTCAGAATCCTGCGATTCTAATGTGTTTGAAAGTACTTGTGGAGATCTGATTTTCTACCTAGATGGAGCTCATAGTCCAGAAAGCATGGAAGTTTGTGCAAAATGGTTCTCTAAAGCTGTTGAAACAAAGGAGAAGTCATCAATTTCTTCTTATAAGGTTGGAAACATGAATGGTCTGGTGGGGAATGGACGCCTTCAACATGAAAAGGAGAACATCAAGTCCGGAAAAATATCAAAGCAGGTAAAGTCCATTATTAAACAGCAGTATATAATTTCAGGCATAGACTTTTCACTCATGTATGGCGATCACACTTTTTTGTAGATTCTTTTGTTCAATTGCATGAATGTGCGAGACCCTCAAATCTTGCTTCCACACCTTGTCAACACATGTGCTTCCTCAGGTATCACTCGTTTTCGCCCATTGTTTTCCAAAAGATTATCTCAGAAACTGTGTAATAAGCGGTAAACCTTCCCTTCTTGAAACAAAATATCCTAGTTAACTTAGTACTTCCTGTCCTTCTGTCCCTTTCCTCCCTCAGTATTCCTGAACGGTTATGAATCTTAAAGAGTACTAATGCTTCTGAGCTTTTGCTTATAATTTCTTCTTAGGTACTCATTTCTCGAAGGCTATCTTTGTACCAAGTATGTCTAGTTATACCAAGGTTACGTCTGGTGCCTCCTTCAACCCTTCAGATATCTTCAAGAAAGACTTGTCCTGGCAATTCCATCTGCAGAGACTTTGGGAGAAGATTATACACGGAAAGGGTATATTCAGATCCTTTCACATCCTCAAAACTTTAGCATGAAAGGCTTTTCTTTGAAATTAGATATTAGTTTGAATGGCAAAAGGTAGCTTATACGGCACCTATTTTCCGTGTTCAACACATCAGTAGTAGTTTATTTTTTTGTTCATGCAGAAGCAGATGTTGCTTTTGATGAGGGATTGGAGATGGACGCTGCGAAAACCTTACCTCGTGAATTTCTTTTCGAGGATGCTTCTCGTGGTAGTCCCACAGATAATCATTTTGCTAGCAGTGCAGTGATGCCTTCATTGCCATTGACAATAAAATGGCTCAGGGATTGTGTTAAGGACAACCCTTCAATAAGATTGCAGGTAAGATAAGTCATCCACATATATACACATATTTTGATTGGCATTGATACATCATTCGGTAAAGATTTCAGAACAGAACTTTACAAAGCAGGGCCTTACACTTTTAAAGCTTTAGTTAATGTTTTGTTTTTGTTTCCCCTTCCATGCTTGTGGTTTTTTTTTCCGGGCATGGATTCTTCAATCCATTGTTGTTTTCCCCTGAGTGTTTTTAGGAATAGTGTCAAACTTGTCATATTCTTGCTAACCAAAAATTTGTGTTTGGCTATGGAAAATACAGGTTCTTGTGACTGGTTCATTGCATTTGGTGGGAGATGTGCTAAAGCTGTTAAAAAGGTGATATAAATCAAAGGGATAATCCTTCAATTTAGAAATTTCTATACAAAACATTCTTTTAGCTCATTTTGCTTTGATTCAATTCCACATTTGTTTCCAAAAGAAAGGAAAGAAAGGTCTTCAAGTTACCTAAAATAGCTCTTTATGATGCACATTTCTCTTTTGTTTGTTGTAATATTGATTGTTGTGGTACTATGAAATAAGGAAAAAGGTGTATTGCCATTTGGTTTACATCTTTTCATGGGAATGCAAGTTTGATTTTTGGTCAACTAGATCTCTAATTTGGTTTTTTGTGTTTGTATGTGCTAAAAGCTTTCCAATTCTTCTGACATTGTAAATCTCACTGATTGTGAAAGTGTTTAAATCCTTCCAAAACTTGCAAAAGAAGTTACCTCTTGAAGTTTCACAACCGTCTAAAAATAAACTAAATACTTTTAATTTGAACATATTTATTTTAAAATATTTTTCATCTCTCATTTAAGAAGGATATGAAATTTTAGTGTTTAGTGAAATTTTAAAGATAAACAATATAACCATGTTAAAATAATATGATAAAGTATAAGTAATAGGGAAAATGTATGATGAGAGTATGTAAAAGAGTTTTGGTTTTACATTAATTGTCCAAAATAGTATAAGTAATATGAATCGCTAGGGCTAGCTTAGTAGGTGGGGGGTTGAGTTTAAGGGTTAGGTCCCATGGCGTCTATTTTGCTATCTCCCTAGGTGTTTGTCTTACTTTTGAGGGTGAATTAGTTGTTGTTCATGTGATTGATTATGCTTGAACTTTTGGCTGGTTACAACTGTAGTTAGAGTACGATTTTGCTTTTATGGTGGCCATCATTCATTCTAGGTTTTGTTGGGCTCAATGGCATTGGCGTTTAGTTTAGGATATGTGTTTGAGATTGCTTTCTCATATGGAATTTGTGGTCACTCATATTTACCGGGAGGGAAACAGGTTGCAAATTGCTTGGCATCTAAGACTCCAAGTATCGTTGCTCCTACTTGGTGGTGAAATGCTCCAACTTTTTGTTCTTCCTTTATTTCATATGATATTTTTAGCATGTCATCTTTTAGTTATGTTGGTTTTAACTATTTGTTAATCCTTTTTATTTTATACAAAATATGTTCGGATGTGATAGCCAAGTTGGGATGTCCTGGTGCACCTATTGATTAAAATTTATTATAAATAATAATTTTATTTTTACCAAATGAGTTTGTATATCATGGCCTTGCCCTGGAGTTGACCATTCATTTAGCTTGAATATCCGCTTGCAATCCACCACTTTCTGCTTACTGGCTTGCTAACCAACTCCCAAGTCTCATTTTCAGCATCGAATCCATCTCTTCACTCATAGCTTTCTTCAGTAGCTTCTTTGCATCTCATAGCTTCTTATAAGTGCTAGGTTTTGCATCTCATAGCTTCTTAATAAGTGCTAGGTTCTTGACTCTCTATCCCTTGTGCCGAGTACAATGCAAAAAGCTATGGTGTCTTCATAATCAAATCTGCAAAGAGCTTTGATAACTTTTCTTTTCTTGCCCCTTGTCAATTGATAGTCTTGAGTATCTTCTTCTTTGATCTCTTGATCAACATTGTGATCATCTGAGTTCCCTTGATCAACCCCTAGCTCATCTTACTCTACCTTATTGAAGTTCTCACTTTCACCTTCCTCTATCTCATCGGAACCCTCATTAGAGTAGACAACTTTAACAGTGTTCTTCTTAGGTTGTTCGGATGACATTTATCTTGCAAAAGGTTAGTTTTTTGCAAATATGGAAATATATCTTCATTCAAAACTACATCTCTGATTATTATGAGCCTTTGACTTTGATAATCTATACACCACAACCTATACCCTTTGACTCCATCCCCATAACCTAAGAAAACACAACCTAGTTTCCGTTGGATCTAATTTACCCTTTTTTTGGTGAGCATAAGATGCACAACCAAAGACCTTAAGATTGTTTAGAAATGGTGGCTTGTCATTCCACACCTCTTTCCGGGTTTTAAACTATGGCTCTAGAGAGCGACCGATTAATGAGGTAGGTTGTTGTAGCAACAACTTTTCCCCAACAACTCTTAGGTAAATCTGAGGTAGTTAAGAGACATCTAATCTTGTTAAGTAAGGTTCTATTCACTCTCTCAACAACACCATTTTTTTTTAGGTGTGTAGGTAACAGTAGTATGCCCAAGGATCCCATTAGACTCACAAAGTCGCTTGAACTCATGGTTACAAAACTCTAGACCATTATCCATTCTAAGTGCCTTGACTTGCCTATTAGTTTGTTTCTCAACTAATAACTTCCAATTTCTAAACTTATCAAAGGCTTGAGATTTGTTCTTAAGAAAATAAACAAATACTTTTCTAGAGTAATCATCTATAAGACAGAAAGTAAGAATTACCTCCCACGAGTTATAGGTTGTTCTGAACCCCATAAATTGGCATGAACATAGTCTAGGACCCCCTTTGAGTTGTGAGTCCTCAATTTGAAACTTGGTCGATGTTGATTGCCAAAGACACATTCTTCGTAGAAATCTAGCTTCCCATTTTCCTTGTCCAACAACCCTTGCTTGCACAGAACTTCCAGCCCTTGTTCACTGTAACCAAGTCTTTTATGTCAAATACTTATTTTGTCACAAGATACAATCAGCCCGGCTCCTTAAGCCTTTGTTGAAACCTCACCAAGCACCTCATAGAGACCATTCTTCATCATGCTCTTGATAACTACCAATGATCCCTTCATAACCTTGATGGTTCCATTTTCAGACTTGTAGGAAATACCCTATATGTCCAATTGTCCTAGAGAAATCAAATTTCTTCTCAATTTTGGAACATACCTAACATCTCTCAGCAATCTATCAACTCCATTATGCATCTTGGGACTTATGTTGTCTATTTCGGTTATCTTGCAGCCACTCTTGTCCCCTAGCAGCACATTGCCTCCATTGAAGTCTTTATACGATTGAAACCACTCTTTTTTGGGGAACATATGGAAAGTGCATCCCTTGTCTAAGATCTAAGATCCATCTCTCTTGGTCTTCAACCGTGCCAATAACGAGAACAGACCGTGCCAATAACGAGAACATCTCCATTCTCTCTTTGTTCCTCACTTGCTATGACAGCTTCTCCTCCATTATGAGAACCCCCTTCCTTCTCTTTTCTAATCCTCTTCTTGCAATTCCTTTTGAAATGCCCTTCCTTGCCACAACAGTAAGTTTTATTCCTTGAGTTTCCATTGCCTCAATTACCCTTGTTACCAAACCTGCCATTCGATTGAGATCTACCCCTTGATTGGTTCCTTCCTCGATTAAACCCCTTATTGTTTTGAGTTCTACCTCTTGCAAAATAAGCTTCTCCACTAGAACCTTCTTGTTTCTTTATTTTAGAATTAAAATCATGAGATTTTGTGGATTAAATAACTAGATTCTTTGTTAAAGTATATCTACCATATTCTATAGCGTTTCTAAGGTTCTCAAAAGAATAGGGGTAACTAATTCAACAAAATCACAGCCACATCCTCATCATCAAACTTCTTATTGTAGCTAGATAAATCTAACTATAGTTTGTTGAAATTATCAAGGTTTTCTTGCAAATCCTTTGATGTGTCCATCTTGAAGCCAAATAAATTTTTCAAGAGATACATCTTGTTTGACAAAGGCTTAACAAGGTAAAGATCATCTAACCTTGCCCAAATCTCTGTTGCGTTCTCCAAATCGTCACACTCTCGAAAGACATTATTGGTAAAATGAAGCATCAACACACTATGTGCAGTCCTGAACATCTTCTTCTTTTGAAATTTCGTGATGGTTGAAAAAAACTATGGTTCCTTTTAAATGGCAGCATCCAAGTCCCTTTCAACAAGGATAACCTTCATCTTCTTCTTCCACAATCAAAAATCCCTTGTTCCCTCAAACTTATCCACTTCCAATGTGTTGTTCCCCATCTGCAATTACCCTTTCTTTCTCGATTCTTCTCCAACCTAGGCTCTGATTCCACCGCTGAGGTTAAGCCAATCTCAAGCACCTCAAATTCGTTCACAATTTGGTAACCAAGACTTCAAGGAAGAAAATCAAAACAAAGAACAATCAAACACACATGAATTGATCTTGGAGTTCGGACAACTAGCCTACGTCTCTGAAGCTCAATCTATGAGCTTGCCTCTTATGCACTATATCAATGGTGGATTTACAGAGGAACTTCAGAACTTTACAAGAAAATTGAGTTCTTGAGACGAAGAAGAAAAGTGCTTGGGTTCCTAGAAATTGTAGTGTTTGTCTACCCAAGATTTTTCCCAAAACATCTTCTTACAAAACCTCCCAATTTCCTCAATCTCCCTCAAACCTCAGGAACATAAACCCTAGAAATGGAGAAGAAATAGGAGAAAATCGTTTCTGAGAAAGGCCCAAAATCTGATCTGTAACTTGTGAAAACTGAAGGAAATTCCCCTTTTAATTGCAGATGAAACTAACATAACTGCCTTGAGTAAATTATGGCCTTCCGATGTCCATGTGGCGCAATCTGAGGGGAGCAACTCCTTTAATGGAACGACGTCATTCCACATGGCTGGAGCAAGCATCCACCCAGTAGGTCTTCAGGCATGAGAAGCCACGGCGCCGGTGAGGCAACGCTGCAGCAGCCAGAAAGAACGACATCTCCAAAGCGATTCACGGCCACTATGCTAAGGGGAGGAGGCCGCATCACTGCTTTGACATTCCACCAAACCAATTGAATAATGCAAATTTTCTTAACTATTTTTCACACTTTGTTATATAGGAATCAAATTCTTAGCTAAAAATGAGGAAGAATGACTTTTTCTTTTATATGACGGGAAAGGAGAATTGTTTCATTGGAACTTAAAAACAAAGCTAAAATCACCTACTGCAGAGAAAGTTGTAAACAAAAGTCTCACATCGAACAAGTAAGGCGTTGTAACCTCAACAACCAGTATATTTATATGTACTAAACACTTGTTATTGTCATTGAAGTATGCAAATCTAAAACATTATAATATGTAGCTTGATTTGTAAAAATAAAATAAAATTTATGTCCTATAGATTTTGAAACTAGGTTTGGAAGAAAACATAAAAATTAAAAAAAAAAAAAAATCACAAATTATACCTCATATCATATGTTGACGCCAATTTCTCATACGGTATTGCACTTGATATTGGAATCTCTCCCTCGGCCTCTGCACCTACAAAAGAACACACCGTAAGTGCCAAGGGATTGCTCCCTCAGTAGTACTCCAATGCCTAAGTCAGCTGAAATGACGTGATGTGAAGGAATTAGTTGGGAATAGTGAGAATCAACCTAGCTTTCATATATCAATGATTAGGGTATTTATTCTCCTCCTTGATTAATGTGAGGGTTGTACCAACTAATGCGATAGTGCCAAAACTTGTCATTTGGCCAGTGCAAGTGGTGTGCACCTATTTTGGGAGAGCATGTGTCCCAAGGCGATAGAATAAGGTCAAAGACATCGAGTACACTGTTGTCATCTAGCGGGATGAAATGGATCATCTTGGCATCGAGGGTGCCGCCGCATCAGGGACCTTCTCGGTATCGAGAAGGCAGGATTGGCCCGATTGTCTACTCTGGCAGTATGGTTGTTGTCTTGGCACCCTTGTGACGACACTTGGCACTGAGATAATGTGTCATGCTTGGGAAAATTACCCCTCAACATGTCCTCCCCAAGTTCTGAGGCTATGAAATGGTTGATGGGACTTTATCGTTAAGAAGTGTGTCATGGTCACCACGATGCCGAGGTGAATCTTTGGGGGGGTGCCAAAGTTATCTTTCCCCCCTCAATGTCGATGCTGACACGGGAACCAAGTGATTTGATAGGACTATGACTACATCGGGAAGCCCTATGGTTCATAGGGTTGTAATGATGATGTTTCACCGGAATAGTAATAAGCGCAAAATTCAAATCATACAATGGTTGCGATCAGACGGCATACCTTGTTTTGGGACCACCTATAAATATGAGGTCCTAAAATCTGGTTGTCATTTACTTTTCTAGAGTGTTAGTTGAGACTTCTTGGCGTCTTCCTTTTCTCATCATGTTTCTTCTCTTCTCGCTTTTCCTTTCTGCTGATATTGTCTTCCCTTCCCTTTCACCATGAGTGATTTAATAGACGTTGAGGCCATCTCAAGCGAGGATGAGCTTGATATACCGGCCACCTCGGGAAGAACCACAAGTAGTGGTAGTAGTTCCTCTAACAACTCTGATAGCTCGAAGTCTTCAAGCAATAGTTCCACTAACAGTGACTCTAACGGATTTGTCGAGGGTGCCAAGGCTTCTCTGAAAGAGCTCTTCAAAGATCAAAGAAGAGGCACAAGAAGGTACCATAATCCCCCCCTCAGGATGAGATCGAGAAGCAACACCCTCGTCTCAAAGAGTCAAGCACTCCCTTTCGCCAAGAGGCAAGGAAAAGAATTTTTGTAGACCTCGATCCCAAGGATACTATGGCGGCTGCAGTGGCCGAGGCAAGGGTCGAGCTCATGAGTGACTGTAGACAAGGAGGATTACAATTTCTTCTTCAATTTTAACTTGCCTTCCGAGCAGGATTTGGGATTCAAGCCCTTGCTTGGTCCAAACGGTTACACCATCTGTGATGGCCTGATTCCTTTGGACAATTTTTTGTCTTTTGAGATGGCCACCTCTTCTGAAGCCCCTCTCAATCTAAAAGAGTAGGCTCGAGAGACAATTTTCAATTTGAATGTCGAGAAAGGAAGGTTCGTAGATCCTCTTGCTTCCTTTTTGGCTGGTTCG
>WUAT03029124.1:0-14107 GCA_010015005.3 Ulmus americana
CAAAAACAATTTGTAAAATAACCAAAAATAAAATAATGGACACATTCCCCCTACCCCCAATCTAAATTTAACATTGTCCCCAATGCATGGATAAAATGAAGAAATAAAAGAAGAAGAGTGAACGTCCTTGAAATTATGAAGGAGCTGTGTCCAGTATTTAGACAATAACTCGAGTTATAGACTTCCAAATGAGCTGATTCTCATGGCTTTGGAAAGCTAACTTGAAGTTCTACAATCAGTACATTTACCACTTTCCCAAATTCGAATGCCTTGACTGTCAAAATTGACAAACAATCCAAATCTAAAAATAGTTTCGACTGGAGACTCCTTCAAATTTCAACAAATGTTAGAAAACAAAAACAAACAAAAAAAATCCTTAAAAAAAAACCAAAACTAAAAAAAAAAAGAAAAAAGAAAAATAAATAATATCTAAAATAAAACAAAACAAAACAAAACAAAATTATTCTAAGGTAAATACTCAAAAAGAGGCTTCCATCTGTGGAGAGTTGCGTAGTCAACAACTCTTAGCCATCCGGCCACAAAATAAGTTGGCTTGAAAAGTATGGGTGTCCGTGTGTCCAAAAAATCAACAAAACTCGGAACTTCTCTATAGCTTGGGATTGATGGAAGGAACAATATTTTGGCACGGCTAGGGGTGGGTTGTAGGGATATTGATATCATAGGTAACACACACTCCTTAGACTCTTTTGATGATGGTTGTTATTCAACCTCTGGAAGACTTGGTTCATCATTCAATTGTTGCTCCATTAGCTCTTCATCTATCATTGAATCTAGAGTCAAACTTGCTTAAATTTTCACAACTTTGATTTTAACTTCTATTGAACTTCTATGCTTCCAAATGTGCTCTTCAACTACAACTTGGCGCAGCTATGTCTTGCAATCTTCAAACTTTATTGTTAACCTTCTCTTAGGCTCATAAGACCTGAAACTGCATAAAAACAACAAATGAAACTAAACACAACTTCTAAGAATTATTAAGGCATAAATACAGTGACTAAAGCCCTAATTAATCCTAAATACTAACAAATATATAGTAATAATTATGCATTTCCAACTCCAAACAAGTATTATATAAGAAATCATTCTCCAGACCATTGTTGAGATGTGTGACTAGAGAAGAGTCCAAGGAAATATTGAAGTCAATCCATTCAGGTGTTTGTGGGAACCATTCCGGAGGATGAAGCTTGGCTCACAAATCATTAACTGCTAGATATTTTTGTCCTTATATGATGCAAGACACCCAGGAATATGCTAGAAGTTGCAAGAAATGTCAAAAGCTTGGTCTTCTAATCCATCGGCCCTTTGAATTCTGCAATTTGATTATCAGTCCATGGACATTCTTAAAATGGGGATTAGATATAATTGAAAAATTAATAGTTGCAAAGGGTGGCAAGTGCTTTGTTCTTCTTGCAACAGATCACTTCACTAATTTGGTTAAGGCCGAAGTATTTTCAAGGATCACTACTAATAATGTAATCAATTTTCTTTGGAAGCACTTGATTTGTCAATTTGGAATGTCGAAGTTTCTCGTGATGGATAATGGAACTCAATTCAACAATGTGAAAGTGGAAAGCTTTGGAGAAATTATGGGATAAAGATAAAGTTTTCACTAGTTTACCACCCGCAAGCTAATGGGATGGTGGAGGCAACAAACAAATTGATAGTGGGAAATTTATGGAGGAATTTAGAAGAAAAAAGAGGAGCTTGGATGGAGGAATGCCCAAAAGTATTATGGGTGCAACAAACGACAAAGAAGAGAGCAACAAATGAAACTCCTTTTGCATTAGTGTATGGAAGTGAGGTAATATTGCCAATTGAAGCATGATAGCCAACCATAACCACCTTAATAGCGGAGAATGTGGAAGAGAACCAGTGGCAGTTGGTAAGAAATCTAGATCTATTGGAAGAAGTTTGGGAATGTGCACAGATACGAAGGGCTGCATACCAACATAAGGCAAGGGCTTTCTATGATAAAAGGGCAAGATTAGACGCTTTATCAAGGGAGAATGGGTTATGAGGAGGATCCCTGAAGTAATGCAAAAAGAAAAATTTAGAAAGCAATGGGAAAGACCATATGAGATTAAGGAAGTGAT
Source organism: Ulmus americana (assembly GCA_010015005.3). NCBI lineage: Eukaryota > Viridiplantae > Streptophyta > Magnoliopsida > Rosales > Ulmaceae > Ulmus > Ulmus americana. Next base: position 2,115 of record WUAT03029124.1, read on the forward strand.
GGGCAAAGGAACCTACAAGTTGGCCAATCTAAGCAATGGAAGGGATGTCCCCAGAACGTGGAACGCAATGTTTTTGAAAAAGTATTACATATGATGTAAATTTTCAAGGGAGCTTCACTCTTTTCCTATACTTCAGTTTTTTCCCGATGGGTTTTTTGAAGATAGGTTTTTAATGAGGAAGTGATTGTGGATGGTTTGTCCTAACCCCTTTGTATTCTTTACAAAAATTAATAAATCAAAATTTTAATTGAAGCTTTTTGAAATATACTGAAATGGGGAATGGATGAGCTAGAAGTGCTCGCATTCCAGAGATGGACGAGACATAATGTGATCGCATCTCAAGGGTGGATGAACCAAAGTATTCATACCCAAAGGGTGGATGAACCAGCAGTGTTCATATCCTAAGAATGGACGAGCCTATAGTGCTTGCATTCTACAGGTGGATGAGACAGAAAGAGCTCGCACCTTAGAGGTGTACAAGACATAAAGAGCTCGCATCTCAGAGATTGAAATATTATGGAAAACTTTATTTAAAGGATGGACGCATCCAAAATAAATGAGTTGAAACAATATTCATCTTAACTTTTGTAAGTATAGAAGATCCAAGAACTGAAGGAAAAGCACGAATCACATGAATGAAGTAGAAATTTTTATTAAATATCTAGAAAAAATACAAAAGTAATAAAAACATTAATGATAAGAACTCCGAGGAGGAATCTCCACCCCACAATGAGGAGGGGATCTTTGTGAAGCTTTGCCTTCAAAAAAGTTCTTCTTCTGAATCCCCTGCGTCGCAACACATTGATTTCAGCTTGATCTTTCCTGTGCTAGTTGAGATATTCTTGACGAGAAACATCGCCAGCGAGCTCGATCGGAATATCATCATCTAATCAGAGACACCAAGGTAGAGATATATCGATGTCATCATCTTCCAAAGGATGGAATCTTGAAGAGGTAGCTGAAGGACCTTCACCATGGTGATATAAACAACCATGAAAAGACTGAGGGTTATTGTCTTGAAGAAACCGTGGAGGCTGTTTCTTCAATATTTTATAAGTGACGGACTCTAGAAGATCTTTGGGGGGAAGTTGATTTTCTTCCTTTGGAGGAGAATGGGGACGTTCTGTTGAAGATTTAACAAAAGATATCCTCCATTCACAATCAATCTCATCATCATAAAAGAAAGGAGAAGAATCATATGGTAGATGAAGGATAAAACGCCAAAGGGTCAGAGTGACAAAATCAAGACAATCTTCATAAGAGAATTGACTTTTGTATTTTGAAACACGCTAATATCTGAAGCGATGAAGGTTTATTCCAAAGATGTTCTGATAACCCAACCCTCCGGTAAAGATGAAGCTTCAAGAAGAAGACAGGATATGGGAAAGAAATGCGAAAGATCTCTCAAATTGGGCTCTTCGTACCAAGCTTCGATATGACTGAATAGAAATCCAAGAGGAACGTCTTATTGGACCTTGAATTTTGAATAATTCAAGGGAAGAAGCCTCTTGCTATAACCAAAACGGCATACAGGTCGATTAAAGAGTTTGATTGTATGAGTTTGAGATTTAGCTAAGAAAAAGTAAGAGATGAATGAACAGATTGAATTTCATTGATCATGTTAAAAAAATTTACAAGAACCCATTCGGGATTACAACACTAATTAAAGAAAATATAAAAGTCAAATGGCCGCACCTCCTTGACCAACTGGAGATAAGGAAGGTTAAGCTGTAACAGAAGCCTCATGAGTCTTCGAAGTGGTAGTAGTTATAGAAGTAGAGAATTGATCAAGAGGATCAATCCTACTTTCAGGGGTTTGCAAGCTAGCTAGTCCTTCAAGAGTTATTCATGGACTTCGGGCGGGATGAGAGAAGGTTATATTGATAAGATCGTCAAAGGTTCTGGAGGATGTGGTGGGAATTTTGCTAGTTTCAGGAGGATCTTCCTGAGTTTTCTCTTGAGTTAGGATATCCTCCTCTTCATCCTCCACCTATTTATCTTCATCATCCTTTGCTAGGAAGTCGATCCAAAGATATTCTTTTTTAATATAGAACCTTTGATCATAATTACCCACCTTCAAATTATTCAAGAGGTCATATGCATCCGAGTTAGCAACAACCCAACCTTCCAAAAGGCGGAGAGTTGTCTTCCATCCCAACCTAAACCAGTGCAGCTATTCAAAACTCTAGTTCTAGAGTAATGGGCGAAGGTTTGCTCAAAAACTTCGGTGCACTTTGCTTTAGTGTTTTGCATTTCAGCATCCTTCGTAACCTAAAAAAGGAAGAGTGTTAGTCTAAAAAGATGCCAGAAGAAAATAATTCAAGATGAGATAGATCATTACCTTAAGATCGCCTCTAGTTGTGAAAGCTTCCTTTGCATATCTTGGTTTTGAGCCTTTAGATGCTCTGATTCTTCTAAATCATTTCATCGTTCTTCCAAAGCTCGTGTTTTTGCTTCCAAAGCCAGCTCTTTTTCCTTCAAGGCCAACTGCTTTTCCTCAAGAGCTTAATATTCCTCATGAGCCGAAGTGTTAACTTTGTTTCTCTCGGACTCAAATGAAGCAATGGCTTGATCCTTTTCATGCGCCAACTTTTCTGAGATAAGTTTGGCTTCCTTTAGCGCATCTTCAGAAGCCTTTACGTGCTCAAGTATTTGGAAAATCAACCCAGTAGAAATGATCAAATTATTGCCAATACCTTCAAGCAGGTCCTTATCCCTCCACTTAGCTATCAAAGTAGATAATCTCTTGGTATAAGAAGGTTTAGAGATATTCATGAAAAAAATTTATACTCTTGAGAAAAAGACTTAAAGTCTTGAGCACTGATAGCATTTGTCAGTTTGAATTATTGGAGTTACAGGATCAGCGATTCTAGCTTTTTTCCTCAGGGGTTCTGCTTCAACCTCCCTCGTCTCAATTTGAGGAGTTTTAGTGTCCATGGGAGTTGCTGCCCCAATAAGAAGTTTAGCGGGGACGGGCGTCTTGGTATTTTCTAGCAACTTGTTTAACCCAAGCTTTAGATGCACCCGAAGGTTGAACTTTAGCCCCCGAAGGCCGAGGAGCAATTTTTGGGGCAGGAGACATTTTAGCCCCTGAAGTCTGAGGAGTACTTTTTGGGGCATGAGAGATAGGTTTAGCAGTTGTCGAAGGGCGAGAAGTATCCTTCACCAAGGAGGTATCCTTCGCAGAGGAAGTATCCTTCACTAGAGAGGAAACAACATTCCCTACCATTTCAATGGCAGGGTGAAGCTTGACAGATGAGAGTTTGAGGAACTTACCAATCATAGATTTTTCCTTGGCAAAGTCCTTATCCGAAGGAAGCTCGAAAAAATTCCCCATAATAGAAAAGCCAATGGTCTTTGGGTTGCTAAGGTTTCTAGTCTGAGGATTCTATTGAAAGATTAAAACCTCCGAAGAAACTCTCTGCAGGATCTCTTGGCCATTCCTCATTAAAGGAATAGGATTTCCAACATTATAAGCTTGAAGGTACGAGGTGCACCTTCGAAGGATAGAGACGTCATAGGGGTTTATCACCCGACTGATGTGGATGGTGGTGCTTTTGTCTTTGGCAATAAACTTCCGAAGGAAGTCTCCCCTTTGGTCTAAAGGCTTGCAAGGCTTTGGGGTTATAGACATCATAATCTTTAGACGCTAAATTAAGAAAAGAAGAGTTAGTCACGATCTCGGAAATCATGAAGCATAGAATTATTAAGAGATCACTTACCATATTTGTAACCCATACGGATTGGGAAAAGACTATGGTTTACAAAAGGGGAGTGCCAATTTCTACTCAGAAGAAAAGAATACTTAGGCTCGGCATCTTTGGAGGAGATCCTAGAAAAGTAGACCCATCCTTTCCTGGGAGATAAGAAGTATTTTGAGGTCTTCCCCGAATGAACCCTGACATAGGAAAGATGGAAGTCAGCGAGCCCCAAGCCAAGATCCTTTATTAGATTCAACAAAATGAATCCACTCATAGCTCGAGTTGCGTTTCCAAAAAGTTGGAGGTGATGGATATCGTGAATAGCGAAGAAATAATGAAATAAGGGAGGCAGGGGTAGTTTGAGATTTTGGAGCTACAGTTCAGAAACAACAATGGAGCCAAGAGGGAGAATGGTTGGGCGAGCTATCCAATTTTCCTATTGGGGTCCTAAAAACTCTAAAACATAATCCAAAGGAATGTCGCATTCACAACGGATTTTTTCAACTAGAATTTTTGTTAAGGGCAGCTTGGCAAGGAGGAATTTTAGTGGATTTAACAAAAGAACTCGCCATTGCAGAGGATTAAAAGAAGAGGAAGATGATTTCGAAGAATGAAGGTAGAAGATGAACAGTGAGAAAGAGAGAAGTCTTAGAGAAAGCGTGGGGATAAGAAGCAAGAAGTAAAAGAAGAATACTTATAGGGGAAGTTTAATATGAGAAGTCAGAAGCATTAATGGTAAAGAACAAGAATCGATAAAGCGTAGTCGTCAAAGTCAGAGAATGATGTCATAGGGCAGTTTTTATTTGAATTTTCAAGTTTCAAAAATTAAAAAATAAAAAGGAGAGAAATGGGTGGGAAAATTTTGAAATTCCCCACGTGGCAACAATTTATTGGTTGGAGAGCTACAAGGCGCCGGAGAAAGATTCAAGGCGCTGAAGGGTGCTTTGTTTGAGGTGTCAAAGGAATATACAACACGCCGAAAGATCTTAAGAACGAAGCCCTGGAGGATGAATTTTAACTAAGCAGGCTTTTGGCTTTTTATCCTTTAAATTTTGCTGAAAAATATAAAAAGATACTCAATTTGCAAAATTTTCTGAATTTATATGATATATTTCAAAATCACATGAATTTTCAAGCCAAAACAAATCAACACATGAATTTAATAATATTTTCCCTATTTCGATCAAATAATAATAGTTTTCCTATTGATTATCATCAAGAATATGTATTTATTCAGTTAAAAGAAAATGTATTTATTTTATTAATTAAGATAAAACAAAAAACCATAAGTTTTTAAATTAAAAAAAGAAAAGGTGCGTCTTGCTTGTACATTAACATATCCCGTCAAAAAAATTTGTACATTAACATATAGTTGAAGCCTCGAGTAGAACAATTTCCGGCTCGTCCAAATGGTTATGTATATATATAGTAATAAAGGAGTAAAACTGTATAAGCCTCATTGTAACAAGATCTCCTCGATCAATATCTCTCTCAATCTCAATCTCAAAATCTCCCAAAGTGAGCCTCATTCTCCACAACTTCATCATCGCCAAATTTTGTTGTTTCCTTCCATTCAAGTGAGCTTCTCATCTTCTTACTCCGATCTTTGTGTTTCGACATGAAAAATAGAATTGCCCTTCTTCGTAAACAATCATTGGTTACTTTATTGTTGCTTTTGTTTTAGTACCTGATAAATTTGAGGCATCTTTCATCTTTCTTTTCCTGCTTCTTGCGTTCTTGATATAGCTTTTTCATTCAAATGGGCATGTTTAAATTCTTGTGTTGTTTATTCATTCCAATTGGGACGCATCAATTTACGATTATCTTATAATCTTTGTTTCTACCTTCTGCGTTTCAGATTTCTCGATAACGCAGGACACAAGTATGTCTGCTTCCGAGTGGAACCCATTCTTTAGTATTCATAGAATGGAGCAGTTCGACAAAATGTGAGAAACTTAGAGTTTGCACTATATATATATTTCTTTTCAAAATATGACTTATATATATGTTTGAAATTTTTGTCCACCGACGAGGAGCAGGCACGATTTAGACAAAAAGGAGAACCCCGACGGAAGAAAGTGCAAGTGTACCAATAATGGCCTCTGCTTGACGATGTAAGTGATCTTAGAAGGCCCCACACATATATATACTGTATATATGTTTGTAACTAGAGTTGTATTGTGTCATGTTTCCATTTATAGAAGTTAGTCTTATCTGTTATTCCAGTTAGCGTCTTTTAGAGAGTTGGTAGACAGTTATTCTCTCTTTTGTATTCTCATTCAATTAATATCAGAGCTTTCTATTCTTTCCTTCATCTCTGTTAGTTTTTCCTCCTCTCTTCCCTTCAAGATTCTAACTTCCGTATATCTATAATTAGCAGAATTCTAGAACTTAAGATAAGTATAAAATGATGTTTATAGGGCATGAAATGCAATATTTGTATATGATGAATATGTTCTTGTGTTACATTTTCATGAACCATGTAATTCAGAAAGAGATATATAGTTTTGTTAAAAGGAAATTATATGCAGAAACAGGTGTTATTATACTTGTACTGTTTGTTTTAACAGTAATGTTGGTTGGCAGTTTCTGTGAGTGCTTTGCAGCTGGAGATTCTTGTGGCGAGAGTTGCTTATGTCAAGATTGCGAAAATTCTTATGGAAAAGGGACAGGTTAGATTTGTTATCAATTATACTTACCTTGTTATGATTTATAACACGCATTGTTAGATTTCACTCTCGGAAACACACAAGTTATTTTTGGGAATTCAAACACTTCTCAACTTTGCTTCATGTGAGCAAACGACGTTACATTTTCCACAATGTTTCAGTTCCAGGAGAAATCGAACCCGATACCAATCAGTTTTTACCACCATTCGAAGAAAGACGTGCTAAAGAAAGCAATTTTACACCATTATCACCCCTTCCTTCGTCTGTTGCACCACCACTGTCTTCATCAAATGCTAGTCAATTACAGGCAACAACTCAAGTAAAAAAGAATGTACCTATACTAAACGCATTGGCATCGTATATGAAGGACCCTTTATTGTCTGTACAACTGATGAACACCATGCATGGGGAAAGTTCGCGCTCTCAATCAAGTGTGGAGATTCGTTTCCCTTCTTCCTCTACTACATTGCCATTTTCTTCATCCAACACAAGCCATGTTTCGCCAACAACGCAATTGAACAACAGTGAGAGACCTAATTCTACTAGCTTGCTCGACCAGAATCGTCAAGTGCTTCCTGATCTGCAGGACCAAGCTCCACAAGAGCCCAGCGGACTCAATTTGCAAGAGGAGGAGGGGGAGGACGACGACCGTGATCTTTTTGATTTCCTTCTTGATTAGCAGAGGAAGTGATATGCTTGCATGAAGGATGGAGTTCCACTTTTATTATTGTCATCATTCATTTTTGTTATATATATATATATATTTTTTTTTTTCCGTTGAAGACATGTTGAACCATGTAGGAATTTGTCAATGTTTGCTTTAACAGCTTTTGTTTGTGGAATGTTATAAGTTTGTGTTTTAACCAATTGAGAGAGATGTGCAACAATTAAACTACTTTAAATCAAGAAATTCATGTCTTGTTGTTATGTTTTTATTAGGAATTGTACCTTCCTCCATTTAGGATCATATCAAAAGTATAGGCTTAAACTTATAAGTTAGGATCAATTTATACCTATATTTTAATATAACTGAAATATTCTTTTATTTTGACCTGATAACGCTGAAGATCAAATCAACTAAAAGATACGTATTTCATATTTTTTGTTAGTCAAAATTGGAGTTTGGTTATGTTATCGTATAAATTGATAAAAATAAAATAAAATAAAAAAGTTGAAATATAAAGTATATGATCATAAATACAATATTGTATATCTTCTATTTAATCTTACATGCATTAATAAATGTAAATATCTCAATTAAAAAATATGAAATAAATAAGGTTAATTATGGCCCTATGACCATTAATAGGTAGAAACGATCTCAAAATGAACATCAATCTCGAAAAATGTGACAAAAGGGGATTTCAAATGTGATTTGGCACTACCATAGCCAGTTTCACTATTTTTCCGCCAACTGTGTTAGAAAACTAAGAAAGTCATTGTAGTGGCTAACTGGAAAATTTTGGGTAAAAAAATTGTAAAATGAAATTCTCTGCTAATTTAGAAGATAAAACAAAATATATAAAAAAATAATTTTTTCTTCTTTTTTCTTCTGATATGCCAAGTACCCTTCAACTTTGGCTTTTGTCCCAATCTAGCCCTTCACCCTCCACAATGTGTTGGTGAAACACCTAATAGAATGATGTTATTTTTATGTTGTTCCTCCGTTTACAATGTTATAATTTACCATTAGAATGTGAATCACATGAGGACATTTTGGTCTTTTTGTACTAATTGCATAAGAATCAGCTCTCCATTCATCATCGTCATCACCACTCCATTGCCAAACCAAATTAATTAACTAGAAAATTACCACGAAAAAAAAAAAAACTCAAAAGAATATTCCACGTGAAGGAAAACCAAGAAATGGAGAGGTTCAAAAATTTGGAAATCATTTTTAGACAATAGCCACCAATACCCAAATCAAACTAAATCTAATTTTCCTTGTTGGCTGGTAATTTTCAACCCCTTTTCTCCCGAGACAAACCTAAAAATGAAACCAACACTTGTCTTGGCTCATTGACCTTTGTAGAGGGTAGAATTCTACAATTGAATATTGTGTGCTTAAGGCTACCAGCAACCTATTGGACCTATTGGACAGAGAAAGTAGAAATGAGTGTGAAGTCCTTAACACTGAGGGGGTGCCAGCCAGAGGATCTCCGATGGTTAAGTTAGCTAACAAAAAAGAGGATAAAATCCAGGAGAATGTATAAAGACAAAATAGCATTACTGTAACTAGGAGATGATGGCGCGACAGAAGTGATAGGAAAGATAGAACTTGGCGCTACAACAGTGTTATAGGGTAGTCGGAGCTACTTAGAGAGGACCCCCATGTACCACTTAACTACAAAGATTAGAATTTTGTTCCCCAAGGAGTTGAAGGATAAATTTTGGGTTGATGTTTTGGTACGACAACCCATATTCACCAATTATTGTGTTGGTTTGTGCATTGTAGAGTGTATATTCATTGATGATTTCCATAAGTACAAACTAATGGGTCTAGTATCAACTTTGTGGAGGAACTTAAAATTCAAGTTGAATGTTAATTTTGTGGAAAACAGTCTTGTTGATCTGCCCACCCCAAAACTAATATGCCTTTGTTGAGCAAAGTATGTAGTAGAGATTTGTTCAATATTGTCAAACCCATAATATAAGGCGTTAAGTAGGAAAAATAAAGCTTATAACAAGAAGAACATACATCCACACAACAATGATTCTTCCGTCTACAAGTTGTTGGAAATTTTTCTCACCAAAAACACTTTGAGCTCTCTACAACTCTCACTCTCTTTGCAACTCTCACTCTCCAACAAGAAGAAGAAAATTGCTCTTTATTTTTCTTGCTTAATAATTTACATAACTAAGAAGGGTATTTATACACATAATGGGTGAATAATCACCACACAAAATACATCTATTTGGCATTCTAACTACCATACACGTATCCACCTTCTACATCATTCTCCTTCATTTGCCAGTACACACATCTTCTCCAAGCTTCTTCTCCTGCCAACACAACATGTTCTTCAAGCTTCTTCTTCTGCCAGCTCATCCAAGCCAACTTGCTCACCAAGCTGATTTCAGAAGCTTCTGGGCATCCAAGAAAATGGGCTGGGTTGGACTTTTGTATGGATCAAGTTTATGATCCAACACAAGTGTAGAGATGGAAATAGTAAGTATATTTCTTATTTAAAATTCTTAAGTATAATATATTTCTTATATCATGTTAATTTCTCACATATATTGTTTACTTTTGAACAACAACAAAAATCCCAGTTTTTAGAACTGTTGCCAAAACATGAATTATGGTTGGCAGCTAGTATAGGGGAGAAAAAAAACAACAATGAACAAGAAGATTAACTTCACGTCTGAAGCTACTAAACAAGTCTCCGAGGGAATCGTAAGTATATTTTATTGAAAGAGCAACTCAAGCGGAAAGTCACCCTACGGGTCGAAGAGATGTCTTATCATTGGCTTGAGGGACAAATGAATACCATGTACTAGGTTGGGTACATGGGTACAACATGGCAGAAAATTTGGAATATTAAGCCTCGCAAGTGCCATACCATTCATTGGCCTGAGTTTGAGAAATACAAAGAGGAGATTAAAGCAACAAGGAGAGTTGTTCAAACTACAACCAAATATGGCTTGGCATTTAAAACCTTACAATTTTGATGAGCTAGCTCACCCACAACAAAAGATGTTTAATGAAGTCATCGTTGTAAGTAACTTGGTGTTTAAAACGTTACAATTTTGATGAGCAACCTCATTTGATGTGTTATAGAACTTAACAAATTTTGGTTTAAGGGCAGCAATGTAATTTGGATTTAGGTATTATCTCCAACATTTTCACCACTGGATATCGTTATGCAAGTATTGTCGATCAAGCGATACATTTCCAACAATATGGACGGTTAAAATGGCATGTGTCTTGATTGATATTCCTATCCATGGAGATAATTTATTACCATTTCGTACAGGCGAGTATGAGACTGTAGGATAGACCGTTAGAGCAATCCTAGCATGGCTTGCAAATCTTGTTCCTCCATATACTAAGGTGAATATGTGTTTTTATTATATACTTCAAAATGTATGTGCTTTTGCTATTTACTAATGATTATGTTTTATAGCTTCCTCCAAAAAGACATCAAAGAATCAAATGTCTTTAAAAAATCAAGTAGTTTGACGACAGGACCAATGGTCCAAGATACATCAATGGCAGTTGGTGTACACAATTTGGACAAGAAGTTATGGAAAATGAGGATGCTTGTTAGATTAATTATTCCCATGAGGAGTGAGGAAATCATCCTAATTCATATGATGATAGAAATAACTAGACAAGGGCATACTATTAGCTTAGACATGAACATCATATTACAATTTTGTCAAATAAAGGAGATATCAACCAATTGTATATCCGTATATATAAGGTGCAATAAAATTTTGTTAAATTACTTGAATTGTAAGAATTTTACTACTTGGGTTTGGGTTTCTAACTTTGTTATTGTTAAGGTTGTAGTTGTTGTAGCTACTTGTTCGACATAGTGAAAAGGAGTGACTTGAGTCATGTATTCTCCTTCGTTTGTCCTCACTAACTGGCCCCAAATGAGAAGGATAGGGAAACCAAAGCTTGATACATCTATAATACAATAAATGATGCCAGTGCTAATCAACTTTACTTGGCCCCTTATAATTTAGGGTAAGTTAATCTTATAACATAATAATAATATGATTGTTGTAATAAAAGTTACAACATGTAAATTCACATTAATTCTTGTTGTTTTGGTATGTATCATTGGGTGTTGTGTATTCTTGATCCAAACAAGGACTTATTTTTTTGTGGATGGATATGTTTGGAAACATTAAACCCAAAGAGGACATTGTTCAATTGATTAACACATAAGAATAGTATTTTGCTCACATGATTTGTAGTTTTATTTTGTGCAATGTCTCTTTACTACTTAATATGTCTCTTTATTCAATTTAGCACATTCAATCCTAAAAGTTGTAAAAAAAAAATTAAAATCATTTCTAAAATATTGTACAATAGTTATCTAGGATTGGTCCTTTGGGGCCGACTGGGACTATTTCATTGTGGCTGCCTGGGATCAAACTACCGAGGCTGCCAAAGACTAGTCTGTGTTGGTGTCACCTGAGACTACACCGTCAAAGTCGCTAGGGACAAGTCCGTTGGGGTTGCCTGTGACCGAACCCACAGGACTATATCAACAAGGCCATCAAAAAGTGGTCCTCTAGGGGCTACTTGGCAGGGTTTCTCTTCTCAAAACTCTTTTCAAAGAGAAGAAAAAAAAATTGACATTTTTTATTTTTTACGGAAAATAAATCGCGTTTCACAATTTTTCATAGAAAATAGTTTTCAAAGAACACAAAATTTTTGGATAATAGTGTTTTCAAAAAACAATTTTTTTCCCTAAGTTTTTAAAATTGTACTAACGATCTAGTTCCGAGCAACCCTGACAATGCTGTCCCATAAAGACTCGAGTGATCATATCAAGGAAACCCAAAGGTCCAATTGTTAGATAAGTGATATGTAAAGCAACGTTTTATCCTAATTTGTAAAGACATTTATTATTGAATGAAATAAAGAAATTCGAATTTGTTTAAG
>WUAT03029233.1:0-14101 GCA_010015005.3 Ulmus americana
GTGTTACTTTGTTTAGTTAAAATTGTAAATATTTATTTTTATTTTTATTTTATGTATATTACTAAGTGTTTAGTATATTAAATTTCCTATTTTTTATTTCATAAAACTAATTAAAAACAAAAATTAAAGAAAATAAATAAAATAATTTCATATAGCGATGACCTGACGAAATAGAGACGACATAGAGTACGAGAAATGATGAAATTAAATTTCTACAGAGATGACATTTGACACTCTATAGCGACAAAAAAACGCCGTTGCTATATACTTACAGGCATAGATTTATTGCAACTACTCATAGTAACAACATTGTCGTCGCTGTAGACTTATAGAGAAGAGATTTTGATCTGTAGTGATGACAATGGTTGTCATTATAGACTATGTTTGTTATAGTGTAATTAAAAAGGATGACGTGGCTTTTTGGCAGTTATTTTTCTTCCTCAAGACTTTATGAAATTAGTTATCCTTTGTAAATATAGCTAGCAATTAATTAGAGAATTTATTCTATTCTACTCTTAGGTATCCAAATTTTTAGTGTGAGAAGCTTTTGCAATCTTTCTCTCTCTAGAAATCCAAACACTTGTATTTGATTTGATCGAAGTAATAAAGCATTTTTTGATGATTTATGATTTGATCGAAGGAATAAAGCAATTTTGACGATTTATGTTTGTTAATATCTAGTTATAAGCAGTGGCGCTGTTTGTGGGAGATTCACAACGAAAAGCTTCAAAACAATTATTTCTTGAAATCCTTTTCTGAATGTTTGATCTTTCTTTTCCCCTAGCTACAAGATGGGTGGGATTTGAATGGTCAGTAAGAGAAATACATGAGTGAATAACACCCAATTTATCTTTGTTTGACAAAGGGAAGTCATTATCCCTATCCTCTTCACTATTCCAAGTTTAATAGATTTAACTTTTTCGTGATGTTGGTCTTCTCGTATTCCTTGCGTTTAATTTTTAATTGAAGATACAATGTACCATCCTTGAATTTAATTTTTTATTAGAGATGTATAACAAGCTCCTTGGTAACTTAGAAACAATAAATATATAAGAAACATGATGAAAACTATCTAAACCTAGAAGTAGTGACATATATATATATATTTTAAGTAGATGTTCTACAAAGTAATAATTCCTCCTAATTAATAAATTACTGTGCAAGCCTGTTTCTTATTATCAACAGCTTATGTCATGGCAAAACTCAACAACAAAACTCAAAGAAGATGTTGAAGATGATGAAGAGGCTGATGCAACAACAGATAGTTGGACCTTTAATGGCATTGTAAAGTATGCATTAAAGATTGATAACGAGAAAGCTATTGGAATACCTTTACAAGACGAAGTTTTTGGGAACTCAAGGATCGTTCACCTCCTTAAAGAAGATTTTGTTCGTTTTACTTCTATGAAGGCGATTGGCCAATCATGCATTACACTTTACATGAGGTGACCTACTAAATCTAATCCTTTACACATTGTTCTTCTCACATTAGTATTCATCAAATTAATAACCTCAAATCTAATGAATGCCTATTTTTCTTTGCTACTTGTACTCGGTATTAAGAGGAAAGAGCTTAACCTACACGTATGGGTTTATAGACCCTGCACACTGCTCATGCCTCGTTGACAAAGCACGTGAAAAAGTTGAAATCTTGACTAAAGTATTGGATAAAGCAATTTAAGATCAAATTTGTCTAGCTCCGTGTAATATGCTTTAAACCATGGACCAAGTTAACTTTATTATGATATGACCTCTTGTAACCTATTACTATTTAATTGTTGTTAGTTCGCATTGGATGTTATTATTCATTTATCCGTATAATAGTAGTGTTTATTTTATGAATTCGATGGGAAGAAGGCCCCTCACAATGTCAAAGAAGCTACAAAACTGTAAGAACGCTTTACACCTAACTTCAAGTATTGTTTATGTCAATAAAAATTACTTACAAATGTATGTTATTTATCTTATAGCTCATTGTAATTGTGGTGTCAAAGTAAGGAAATTCTCATTAAAGGTTATAAGTTTGAAATTGTCAAGGTAATTGTTTTTGGACTGCCATTATTTGAAAATATCATTGCAGATCTGCCATTATTTGTTTTGAATGTGCCATCACAGTTCACAGTAATCTATGTTGTGATGCTTGAATTTGAATTGGTTTTGATCTAGTTAGAAAATCAAAATTTGTTGAGTGTCATGATGCTTGAATATCAGAATCTGCCATTATTTGTGTAGTGATTCTGCTGAGAAATTTTGATACTTCAATATCTGAATTGGTTTTCAGGCTCCTTCACAACCGGGAGGTGTTGAATGTGGCTATTTTGTAATATGGTTCATGAATAGGTCTTTATTCTTAAATCGGTTCATGAAAGAGCTATTATTTATTCTTAAATCTGCTCTAAGTTGTCTTATAAAGATCTAGTATTTTTCATTAAATATGTTTGCAGGTCTTTGACAATGCAATTTATAGTCAATTGGAAATAGATGAAATGATGAGCGAGTGGGCATCATGTTTTGGGAAGTTTTTTTACAAATAGTTTTCTAAGTTTATATACTATTGCTTAAACAACCGACTGCTTCTACTTGATTATGGTCAATTAATTTCGTTTCAAATACTTGTGATATGGTTAAACTTGTAGTATGGTATGTTTGATTTTATATATCCATAAGAATGGGGTATAATATCAAAGACTTGGTATAGTTTAATTTGGTTTTATTAAACTTGTAGTTGATTAGATGTCCGTTTGATTTTGATATTATGTATGTCTGTATTTATTTATCAGAGCTTACTCTTAGTTTAGTTTCTTATACATTATGTGTAAGGACATCGACTTTGTGAGGTTGGCTATTTCAGTAACAAAAATGTATCTTTGAGTGGCTTTATGTTTTGGTAAGAGGATACTTGGAGAGGTTCTTTTTGGCTCATGAACAAGCTCATTTCATGTGCATTTTGTCTATTTATCTCTAAGTTGAGCATTGGTTGCATTGGGTTTAGTTCGTTCCTGAGTTTGTGATGCATTTCATGTGTCTTACATTGATTCCCATTTTAGACCATTTTAATGTAAATTTTTGGATTTGTGGTAACAGAAAAATTGTAGCTCTTTGAGTTATCTTTCCACCACTTTTTTAATCATGTCATTTAGAGATCTGTAACTCAAGTTATGATCATTTTACGAAAATTGCACAAAGCTGTTCAGAAACGTTGCAATTTTATGGTTTGCAACGTCGTAGTGTTTTTCTCTGAAGAACAACGCCGTGGCTTTACAATTGCAATGCTGCGGCATTGTAGTCATGACCCTTATAAGTGTTGAATTGACCATTTTGCCCTTGTTTGATCCCTATAAGCTCCTAAGATCATTCTACACCTTCAATCACTCTTTGCACAAACTAAAGCCACCTCCTTGGTGTTTTAGAGATCCTTGATGATTTTGGTGAGTGATTCTTATAATTGGTCATAATTCTTAAGTTTTATTGAAGATTAGAGTACTAGAAATTGATCAACATGAATTGGAGTTAGTATCTCATTCTTATTTGGCATTTTATCATTCTTGAGTCCCGATGTGTGTATGAATGCTTGACTACATGTTTTGTGCCACTTGGTGAAGTGATTAAATAGCATGCTAAGCTTGTTCTTGGGTTGGACAGAGTTTAGTGTTGTAGTTGTTTCTATTTTTTAGGTGTAAGATGAGGTGATCTCTTGTTAGGATTGTAATTAAGAAAGTTTGGGTTGTTGTTCAACCTAAAGAGAGCTTGAGAGAAGTGTCTTAAAACTTATAATCAAAGACCAATCATCCTTGTGAGACTAAAGGTCTCGAGGTTTTTTATCCGATTTGGAGTTTTTCCTCGCGAAAATCTTAGTGTTGTTCTTGTTGTTTACTATTGTTGATTATTGATTATTATCATAGATGATTAAAAAAAACTAGTTGATAGTTTGTGCAAATTGAAAAGTTGAAATTATATCGAACTTCTCATTGTTTCTTTATTACAAAGTGTGCACGCCAATTGTTCGACGAAATTTTACAAAGAAGTTCAAAAATTTTAAATTGACTAAAAATAAATATCACCTATTCACTCCAAGGAATTACATGCTCCAAACGGTTTTTCATTATGGTTTATAATATTTTGAATATGTATAAGATGTACTTCAAACATGTTTATTACTAGAATGACACCAAAGGATGACTCCAATTATTTTAATGACGACAAATGCTTTATTATTGAGTTCTTTCAAATTAACATCTATTTTATAATTTACAACACCATGACAAGAAAATGACACTATAGTTTCTAATTAACAACTTTTACAATTTTATGCTTTATGATTTACGACCCGATAAACGATATGAGTTTTTTTCTAATTAACAATTGTTTATGATTTACGACACTAGTTTGCGTGAAAACGACACTCAATTTTTTAATTCACAGCAATTTAATGATTTAGACGCCAATTGTCGAGAAAGGACACTAATGTTTTCTAATTAACGACTGACTTATGAACTTATGATTTACGACACCAGTTTTTTCTAATTTACAACAATACTTTTACGATTTACAACCAGATTGTTCAACAAACGACACCAGTTTTTTGGTTATTTAAAACCTCCGTTTTAAAAGTGAGACCACAAGTCAAAAACTGTTATTGAAAATGCCTTATTTTAAACCCACCCTACCTTGATCCCACAATGAAAATGAAAACTAGGGTCAAATAAAAGACACCAGTATTTATTTTTAACCCGCCCTACTTGGATCCCACAATGAAAACTGGGGTCAAATAAAAGACACCAGTATTTATTTTTAACCCACCATACCAGGATCCTACAATGAAAACTTTTGTGGTTTTGTAGCACCGAGGGTACCTCTTAAATAATCGTTGTTATGATTGTGACTAGCAATTAAAATTGTCCAAAAATGTACCTATGCTAAGCAGAATCAAACACCAACTTCATTAAGTTCATATATTTTTTAAGTGGTGAAACTTGAAGTATAATTTTACAGTAATCAGCATTTAGAAATTTTTATCTTCAATGAAATTCTTCACTGCGAGACTATTTTCAAATTGATTAAAAAAAAAAAAAAAAAAAGGTATCCCATGAAAATGTATTCTTTGCGCTAATTTCTCTGTAAGATTTTGATCCAAAAAAATGGTACATATGTAACTTACAAAAAATTGGTAGTGACATCAAAGTGCCACATTCTATATACATTTTCTAATCACATAGATTGCCTAGATCAAAAACAAAAAAAAAATGGCAGTAAAAGCTAGTTCACTAACAAAAGCCTAGTTGAGTTCCCCTCCAAATGATATATAGCACTGATAATAGACAAAAAAATCACAAACACAGAAATTCAAGAAGGGGTGGAAGAGCACCACTAACCGTGGCTAATACGCCGCCGCTTCTTACAAGCCCTTGCGGGTCCTTTTCTCATTGTTTTAAATTCCGAATACCTGCCATACTCCCTGGTTTCATTGATGTCTTCTCTCTCATTTGCTGTAAAAAGAAGAAAGATAAAAGTAAAACATGTGAAAATAAGATGAAATGTATGTCAAAATTAAAACTTGTGGATAACTTTCAGAATACCAAACGAACTATTACTGAAAAAGTACACCAATACATAATGATAAACATCTTTTTTGAGGTCTTTTTAGATCACAAACTAAGTTTAACAAACAGAATTAAGGCCTATTTGGCATGTTCTTCTAAAAGTGGCTTTTTAAATTTTTGGACTCGCTTCTGTGAGTGTTACATGAAGACCTTTCAACTCAAAACCACGATATTTGACTTTATCTAGAAAGCTCTTTGGAGAAGATATTAGAATTTCTCTTATGACTTTTAAAGAAAATTTGAATTCAAAAACTGAAATAACTTTTACCTCTCTTCTACAGTTTAAAAGTAAAAGCAAAAGCTAGCCAAATTGTGAGGGATGGGTGGGCAAAAAGAGATATCTAAGGCTCAGATCCTAGGAGTTCCTAGAATATCAACAAAAAAATGTAAAAGCTATCTCAAATAGGCTCTCAGATTATTCTGTTTGTATACAGTATAAAGATTGCAATAATTGCATGATTATATAAGTTAAGGATTGAAAATTAGGTTAAATGACAATTTTCAGGTTGTTTCTAAAAACAAAGGTGAAGTTCCAATATATCAAGTGTTTGATTCATATAAGTTCGAATTTTATAATATGTCCATTTTTGTAGAATATAACATGTTTGATAACTCACCCTTAGGTGTGCCGCCACTGTTCCTGTAATTATAACCGGTACGCTTTGCAGAAAGTGTAATCACTCCGCAATCAACCTTTTCTTCAGGCATTTCACAACGTCCTTCAAAAGGCTCCATAAAACAAAACCTGTCATAACAAAAACTTAAAATCAAACGGCAACACAAATAAAATTTGGTATATTACCTTTAAATACTAGTGGAGGAAATAACACAATCTCTAGTCAATCTTGTATAACTTAATGCCACAAGAAAAAATCAAATCGTTCACTAAAGGGTTTGCTACAAATTGTGTGGAACATATCACCATGATATCAACATGTTTCTCAGAACAACAGGTTGTAGTCCAAAACAATTTGCACATGGAAAGTTGGAAACCATGTACGAGTAAACAGGGCTGAAGACATCAGAGGTCAACGTGAAGGTATTTACCACAATGGAGGTAAGCTCTTGCTGTCAAAATCAGTGCTCAACATTCTCCATTTCCTGCACTTGTCACATTGCACCCACTCATGGTCCGGCTTGGTAAGAAGATCTCTCTTTTCCTAGACATGATGAAATTAAAAATAAAAAACAATTAAGAAATCAAGCATTAGAGTACATTAAAAAGTACACAAAGCTTAAACAAGTAAATATTGCCAAATGCAACATCTGTTAAGTCTCAAAGCGACTGTTTGGAACAGGATTACGAATATACTTTGAAAACATGTTTCTGATCAATACAATGACAAAAAAAATTCCTTTCTAAAAGGAAAGCGTACTTTACCAGCTTTAGCCCATCAAAGTTATTGTCCCAATATTCATCAACTTTACAACCAAGCCAACTTTCCAAATGAGCATAAGGTTCACAATCCTGAAATCCTTGCTTGTTATTATGCACCCAGACATGGCCATTTGCATCATCCTGCATAAGAAAGAATTCAAGAGATGAAAAAGACTTTCATTTCCATGAAGAAAAAAAAAAGACCCAAAGCAATCAGGGTAAGCATATCATTCCAGCAAAATTTAATCACTAATTTTTTTCAGCATATCCCAACATGCTTCTCATACACAAAGGAACGACACGTGCAAACAGCCAACAGTATTAGAACCCCAACTATCATAAACTAGCAAAAGAAAATTTGCATATTGGCACACTATTCCCGACATTCTGCGGGTAAATATATGAATTATGAAGCACTTAAATTTTAATCAAATGATGATTTCTAAGGACCTCTTAAGGAGAGGGGAAAAAAACATGTAACCCAATACGTGCTGGGAGAAAATTTATGTTGAGTTACCATTTCTAACAAGCTAACACCAATTCTTAACAATAACAGATTTGTGCATGGAAAATATTCAGGTTCTTAAATAATAAAAAGCTAATAATATAACAAGACATTCTTGATATCCTAACTTCAGAAATAATTCAAAACTTCCAGACACTCTAGATACTGATTTTATCATTGTGAGGGAAAAAAGCAGAGGTAGCAACCAAATAAAAATAGAAAAAATTAACTTGGTGATAGTTTGCAACTACTATCTAGTATCTATATAGACAGAAGGTAATAAAAAACAATAGATATTAACTGTTCAAACACACAAAATATTTACCATTATATCAGTAACATCTATGACACCAATCACACCACGACCAAAATCTGCATTATGAATCATCCCACCAACTCTCTTGTAAGCCTGTAAGGGGGAAAAAATTGATGAACAAATCAAAGTGCGTATAAAAAATAGAGCAAAGGCATAAAAGAAGAATAAAACCACTACAAAGAAATAAATTCACAAATGCACATTCTATAATACATGTTGTAGAGTAAAAAGGGCAGCAGACGTAATGAATTCACCATCTTTACATTACACCCTGACAAATTAAATAATATCCTCCTTATGCAGCTTAAGAAAGCCTTAATCTCATTTACTCGAGTTGGGTCTAAAATTGGAATTAACACATTATAACATCATAAATACAAAGATTAAAATTTCAACAATCAAAAGAGCTAATTAATACAAAGTTCTTGCACAAAAGCAACACATAATCTATAGCAATTTTGTGAGGGAGAGTTGAGGAATCAAACTAGGCAAAAATAAGAGGGACCCCTTGGACCAAAACTAGTAAGGTCAACCTCCCCTGAATCCAAAATAAACTACACCAACACCCCCTTCTATTAGCCAAACCTAACAAAATAACTAATTTTGACATTTAATTTTTCAAAATATGTCAATATTACCCGCGAAATAGAAAAATATTAATGAAATAATTTTTTTTTTCTTACATTTATTCATTATTTTCCTTTCGAAGTAAATAGACTATTTAATGGTATTAAAGTCAAGGGGTGTTGGAGTGGATAGTTTTGGAACAGCGGTGTCAATGTTGTTTTACCAAAAAGTAGAGGGTGTACACCTTTTTTTTTTGTTCAAAGAAAAAAGGTGGTCAATGTAACCATTTACTAATGAAGGATTGGACCAAATATATAACAAAATAAATAATCCTTATGAATTCATAATGGCACTGCCGCATTTTCCATAAAGTTTTTCTTACCTCAATTAAGCGACCATGCCAATATAAAAAAATTCCACAGTTCGCCTGCTCCCATTCTAATTGGCAACGACCAAGAGTCAACTGAACATGTTTCCCCAATACAGTTCCAGTTTCTACAACAGTTGTGTTCAGTGATTTTTCCAATGGCCGACTTTTAACCTGGTTCAAAGTTCAGGCTAACAATCAAATACAAGTTTAAGAGAGCCAAGAACAGAATAAATCCAAGAACAAAAGGAACCCCAAAAATATTTTTAATTACCAGTGAACCTTGGACATACATCCTCATTCTGGGTACTAAGAATATTACTTCCAAATAAGATCGAAGAGAATAATCTAAAGGCACCTGAAAAATAATTGAGAAGATACTATAACCCAAGGAATAACAGATAAGACTACACAAATGACAAAAATGACAAACCTTTTGGCTGATCTGGCCAGGACGAGATCTTGTCCTTCTAGAACGGATGTATATATCACCTTTGTGGAAAGAGCTCCCACCAGTCAACCCGTCATGCCATTCAAGACTATAATCAGAACCCCACTCATCTAAATTCCATATGTATATTTGTGTTCCTGAACGTTCACGAAACAGACCAGCTTTTTCACCAATGAGGTACTTATTAAATGGTGAAAAATCTTTAATAGCTTTCAAATTGTACTTTGCTAAAGCTTCAGACTGGACATTTGTATCCACTTCCATACACTGCCCTCGTCTGCAATAGCTTACAATAGGAATCTCGAGATTCTGCAGTGCGAGAAAAATCATAAAGAGGAAACAAAGAAAATAAATTTAAAGTAGGAAAAGCAACGTAGCATAAAATCAGATTAATGAAGCAACATACATCTTTTCCTTCATTCAGAGACTGTGAAAGAAAAGCAATTGTTCTAGAATTAGCCGTCTGGGTAAGAACCAAAGTATCCCTGCCAAGCCTCATTGCTCCAGTCTGAGAACATATGAAAAGTGATTAAATCTGAATATAGACAATTAGCCAACACAAATATAAAACACCAATAGAGACAATATTAAGAAATAATAGATATTCTATCCAACTTAAAACATTATCAGAAAATGAATTGTAGACGACAGGGTCAAACACTTACTTTTTACCTTTTCTTACATACATTTTAATGTAAAAAATGGTACCCAAAAGATTAATCTTCATGATCTTTGCATCACTAGTTCTAGATGGTCATTGAAGAAAAATTGAAGAGACAGAATCAACAGTAAACTAGCATATGAAAGCAAAGCTCTAAATAAGTAACAGTTCAAACAAGCTCATAACCTTAGAAGAACATAGAAGAACTCTGCTTATCATAAGTTATTGAATGATTTTATTGATGGCTTGGCTAAGCTTTAAAAATTCTTAGGTTAACCTAATCTCCACCTCTAGTTTTTAAATTTTCCCGTCCATGTCATCAATTCGTTAGAGCATTGTCCATTATAGTTCATACTCAATATGAAATTGACAATCTTGCAAAAGAATGAATCAATAATCATTTTTTATAGCTGGCTGAAAATCTGAGTAGACATTAGTGACCACTTCTTGTGCAGTGTAGAAAACATCAAGAGAATTTGGCATTGCTAATTTTTGAAAACTATATCAAAATATAGAATAGACTTTCTTTTTTTTTTTGGGAAACTCAAAATTTTTCAAAATTCAAAATTAAGAACCACAAACTAAACAATTTCCATACACAAACACAAAACCTACCTTAAATCCAACTCCAAATCTTCCAATATGCTCTGGTTCATCTACTTCAGGTTGTTTGTGGCCAAAACACATCATCCTCACAACATTCTGATGGTCCATCCCGTGCCCATCATCTATGACAGACAGCATAGGAATATCTTTGCTGTCTTGTTTTGAGTATATCTTCTCAATGTACATGTCCAGTCTGTCAGAGTGCAACAATGGAATAGGTCAAGCTACCAAATCACCATACGGTTACCTTAACTATGTTGGGACATGCAAAATCTAACATCTAAAAGCATGAAGAAGAAAAATATAACAAGAGAGCTAATCTAAAACAAGCTCTCCAGTGATGAGGAACACAACCAAAGAAAAAGGAAAATGAAAAAAAGATAAAATGAGATTATCAACTAACTTAGTTGCTTTGGCATCTCTGGAATTATCAACAAACTCAGCTACTGCACCAAATATCCATCCTGAATGAGCTTGACCTAGTGTTTTCAAATAACTTGGATCTGCTCTAGCGTAATTTTTCTCCAAGAGTCCATCATGCTTCAGAACACTTGGCTCTGGTCTGGCATGAGTTGTTGAATGGTAGGAATAGTCTCGAGATTTTAAAAACTGCTGCTCAGAGACATGAATATTTTCATGGGTAGCTGGCCTTCCACTAACATCTTCTTCTGTTCCACAAAACTCCGCAGCAAAATGAAAGCGGGGAATGGGAGCCTCTTTTATGGGAAACACAGGTCTACTGTAGACACAATAACTTTTTGACGGAGACACAAATTCAAATGCTTCATTATTCACCATTGAAGCATCAACAGCTGACAATAGCACATACCAAATAAAATGAGATTCCAACAGGTGCCAACCAAATCTATCTTTGCAGCAACCAGCAAGAATCAAAGTCGAAAGTTGGGCTTTTTCAAGATATTTAATCTTTACTAACCCAGGCTTCAACCAACCTAGTGTGAACTAAAAAAGTAAGAAAGTAAGCAGAAAAGGCACATAGGACTAATGGATATCCCCAAGTTCAAAAAAGATGACAGAAGTAGACTATTTTGAGTGGAATCCTCACAACAAGAAGATGATAGTAGAGATCTCTCAAGTAAATAAAAACAAAATCAATTGGTTGACAAGGCATTGTACCATTATAATGTAATTTCATCCTTCGGTATGCAACGCAAGCAGGAATCAATTCCAACGAATTTTTTTGCTTAATCAAATGTAAGGCTTCATCTGAAGGAAGCACGTAAAATTCATAAAACTCAGATTTTGTAACTCCAACCTGCAAAAGAATATTATAAAATCACAATTACTCAACCACAAAACTAATCATTGACTGTGAAGCTGTGAAAATATGAGTTACTTACCAAAGCATCATTTAGATTTCAAAATAACAATATCACCAGCATATAACCAAAGACCGAAAACAGAACAAAGCATAAACAATGAAGTCATACATCCTTACCATGTTCTTGCTAGTAAGAAAGCTCAAAAATCTGCCCCATTCCCTCTGGTCACGAGAATTATCAGCAGCTGGGCGAAGAATAAACTGGGATAACCCAGAAAGAAAGGCTAACTTTCTTTTTTCAATTATGTCAATGCTCCAATGATGAGGCCTATTTTCACAGCAAGAAAATTCATACTACAATCAAAAGAAACGTGAAAAAAAACTTCCTCCATGGCTCCATTAGACTGGCAATCAAGTTACAAATAATTACTATAATAATTTTAAAAATTAGAAGATACAACTGGTCATTGATGAGCCTAAACTGTCATTCTATTCAAACAATAATCTATTGAAGAAAATGAAACTCCAAATTGTCACACACAAAAGAGAGCTTTAAAATAAAATAGCTAAAAAATGAACACCAATATGTCACCATAATCAGAATTTGCATCTCAACAAGCACAAAAAAATTATAATTGTTTTGAGTAAAAAGATTAGATCTTCAAATTGTTAAAAGCAAAATCTATTGGATTGAGTAAAAGAAATATCCTTTTTATTATTATTTTGAAATAAGAGTGATCCATCTAAGATTAAAATAAAAATTGCATTGCTATTTTTTTTCTAAATTTGAACTGGTTGCATTTTCATACTAACCATAGCACTAAATTACTTTTCTCTGCACTTTGATAAACTGCCTTATTAGCTTTTATTTTCACTCATTTTTGGGTTGGCTTTTAGCTTTCATTCACATGATCCAAAACATAACTAAGATATAAATAGAATATAAAAATCCTTCAGAAAATTAGTTGAGAGACCTGAGGGAGAAGAATGTAAATATTTGAAAGGACAAAGCATGTAACAAGCTGCACAGCCATACAAGCCATTTAATAATGTTAAAATTCCTGACTGAGTATCAGTCAAAACTAAATTTCATTTTACAAATCATTTAAGAAAACAAAAAATGAATGCAGTTAAAGATATAAGATTATGAAACTGAGAACCAGACAAAACAAAAAAAAGAAGATTCCTCAGGAGAACAAAAAAAAAATGAGCAGGCTAATAATAGAAAGAATGCATACACTGCAGCAGGTGGGTTGATGCATTTTGTCCGACTTATAGGTTTGCCATCTTTTGTAAGTACAGCATATATTTCCATACTACCTGCAAACATGAAAATTCATTATAAATTTAAATTAAAAAAAATCAAATTATTAGTACAATGCTAAATGCATACTACACAGTAAAGTCCCATAACTTCTCTTTCTATTACAATCAAAAGTTTAACAAGTTACACTAACCTTTCCCGAGATTCTCTAAATTATCCTCCATTTGTGAGCTTTAAAGACAGTTTGTCCTCAAGCATAACCTATCCAAAAAAGAAAAAGAACAATTCTACTTCAACATCAAAGGCATAAAAGATCGTCCAAACATAATTGCTCATTTTGAATTTTCAACATCTGCAAACAAGTTTAGACGTGACAGACTCATTGTCCTTCATGTGATCAATTTCATAGAAATTTCAAGAGCATAATAGTTAATTAAAAAAGGAATAATGCTAGGTTTGTCCCAAAGAGTGGGAAACAGTGATGTACGACGAAAAGAGGCAGGCTTAAGATAATAGTTGGTTGCAAGGAAAGATAAGAAAAATAATAAGAAAATAAAGAATAGAACTACTAGTATCACACCATTAGGGTTCATGCATCACGCCTGAGAATCTTTTGGCATCACACCAGACTAAGGCTGTTTTACACAGACCAAAGGGAGATTTTCCAAAAATTATCATTCCATATCCATGTTTGCTGCTTACAACATAGAGGGCTAAATACGCTCGTAACTCTCACACTTGAACACACAATTAAACACACTAAAATGAGACCTTTGGAGAGAGACCCCCCAAACTTAAACACACAATAATAGCTAATAACTTATTAAACCCCCCACACATAATACTAGTTCCAAATAGACCATAAAACACTAATTTTTGACTGGACCATAAAACACTAATTAAAAATTACTATTGGCATACTAAACATAAACGATGAATAAAAAAAACTGCAATCGACAATTAAACTCATAAAACTCAAGGAGGCCCAATCCTATTCTGCATCAAACAGGTTCTACTTAGGTCTCAAAAGTAGAAATCCCTTACTATAGCGTGTGTTTGGTTGCCAACCCAAAACACCCTACTCCTGTTTTCAGCAATGCTCTG
>WUAT03029341.1:0-14096 GCA_010015005.3 Ulmus americana
CTCAATTTGTTTCAAATTGGACGTGAAATTAGTAACTTTACTCTTAAAAAAGTGAAAAAATTGAATGATTTATGGATTTGGTGACAAAATTGAATGAGCAGGCCTAAGAACTCAGGGAAAAAGGAGTATAAGATGTAATTTCTTTATCACTTTATCATTGAGGCCTAATTCCTCTAGTAAGGTCTTCGGCCCAATTGAAAGGAAAGGAATTTGCGCTTTTCAGCCCATCATTATAACAATTTGGGTTTTGATTTGGTTGGTGCTCCATTGGCAATTCCAGCCCAAACACTATCAGAATAAATAAATAAAAATAAAGACTCGTTGGCTCAAATAACTCCTAAAATTTGTGTAAATTTACATGTTACCACATAAAGTTAAAAATTCATCTAAATAACTTATAAAATTATTGCTCATTAACATTTGTGCAGAAAAGTACCTCTGAAATTCGGACAAATTTACACAAAATACTAATAAACAACAACTTCAAAAGTATTTGGACTAATTTTTAATTTTAAATGATAACATATAAATCTGTACAAAATTTAAGTGACATTTGAGCTAAAAAGTCCAAAAAAAAAGACGACCGACCGGATAAATAATAGACTTATCGGCACCAATGCTCCCTATCTTTTGCACATTTTGGCACTTTGGTCTTTCAAGACTTTTTTTTTTAATCACTAAGATCCCTAAAATTTCAGTTCAATGGCACTTTGGCCATTTTTAAAATTTTATGAATAAAATGTCAAAAATGATTAAAGTGCCAATAAACAGAAATTTAAGGGATTTTAGTGACAAAAAAAAAGTCTCGTAGGATCAAAGTGACAAAATTTGCAAACGATAAGGGGCAGTGGTGCCAATTAGTCAAAATAATAATACGAAAAGACGACGGAGAGCTGTTCATGTCAACGGTCGAAGCTCTTTCCTTTTCCCTCCCAGAAGCTCCTTTCTGGGTTTCCGGGAATCCAATCTCTCACATATAATTTCAGATGTTTAGATTCGATTAACCCAATTGGGTTTTCTCCAAATTTCACCATGCAGCGATTAAGAGCCTCTAGGACCTCAATTTCTGGGGCTGCAGCTGCTGCCCAGATCAAGAAGAAAGCTCTCAATTCATGGGCGGCTGTTCAAGATACCTTTTTCTCAACCAAGGTCCGTTTTTTCTTTAACAAATTGGTTTTTTGGCGCCCATAATTCTTAATTGGTTTAGGGTTTTGCGGTTTTTTTTTTTCAACCTTATTTGTTTTGACCTTTTATGTCTTGATGTTGATGGTTTAGGATACATTTGAAAGGCATAGGGTTGTTTTTACAGTTGGGACTTCCATAGCTTCCGTTGCCACGGCGTGGTTTGGTGAGTTCAGAATTTTACTGCTACCTTTTTTAGCCTGTAAACTTATACTGGTTTGTGGTTTATACCTTCTTTTTATGCTTACAGGATATTCGTTACGCCACTTACATGAAACACGAGTTGATCAAAGGCTCGAATCAATCGAAAATGCTGTAAGCAACATTTTTTTTTTATACTTAATTCTGCAATGGTTTGATTGGTATCATTTACTTGTAATGTGTTTTTAAGTTTTCTGTTTCATACTGATGTTCTTGGGTTGTGTTTTTCATTTTTATGCAGATGAAAAACGGCAACCATATTGAACATTCGGAAATCAGAAAGATTGTTAGTTCGGGAGGTGTCAGCACTCCTGCTTGTATAGCCACTGCTGGAACTACTTTAATTATTGGGTTTGTTTCTAAATCTGAATTCCTTTGTGATTATTGCTTTACATAGATTGAAACTGTTCGGTTTTGGGTTTCTAATTTTTCTTGCTAGAATGTTAGAAAAATACTATTAGGGTTGAACTAGTTCGGTACTTATTTTGAGTTCCATAGAAGGGGAAGCTTGTATGTTATTTGAATTTCTATTTAGTGTGATGCTTATTGCTTCATTCAGAGCATATATTTGGCGGCTATGAGCTATGTGATGCTTTGTTTAGAGCACAGACTCTGGTAGCTATGAGCTATCTTCCCCAGCGCAACTAAGAACTGTAATTTTTCTGATTTCAGGTATGGCTTGGGATGGCAAGGTGGGAAATGGTATGCAAATAGGCAATTCAGAAAGGAGCAGATGAAAGTGCTTGGGCAATTAAAACCTAAAAGGTGGCAAATGCTCAGTCAGATAAATCCTCGGGGGTTGAAGCTCCCATTCCTTAGAAGACCATTAGCCAGATCCAAAGCGCCCGAGAGTGCTATCAAAGTATCAGAAAAATTACAGGATGCTCCTGCCGCGCATAATTCTGGAGGAATTCCTCCAGCTTGTTAAGAAACAATTTATTATATGAATTACTTAAGTTTTTGGCGACTGTTGATAAATCCTGATGAAAAGAAAATGAATTGTTAAATATGCTTTACAGTTCAATAGGGATAGCATTTTATACTCGGTTTTTTCCTTCTAACTGAAGATATTACTTCAAGCCGATTTATAATTTTATTCTTTGGGAGCAGAACTTGTTTGAAACAGTATTTTATACCAGAAATGCTTGAAATATGGCCCCCCGTGTGTTTTATGCTCTTTTCCTTGATTATTTTGAGTGTATGAATGAGAGGACAGGAAAACTTGCTCTGGAAGTATTGTCGTTTTGATTTTGATAATAAAGCAACATTGGTAACCAGATTATATAACAGAGTATATATGGATTGCCTGGATGAAGTTGTCTCAGGATTTTTGGATAAACTGCTATGGATGTTCAAGAAAAATGCTTGACTTTCCGGTTAACAAGCTGGGACATATAACTTTGAAGATCATATTAAGCCTTTTATTTTATGAATTTAAATCTTGATATGGGACAAAGTACTGTGACTAAGACGTCCTCTTATAGGTTTTTGAGATGGAAACTATGATGGCTGCTGGCTAATGCTTGAAAAACACTGCTTTGTCAAATGTCAAACATGAGAAAAAGGGTCCTCTTATTGTGTGCCTATTTTCAAGAGTAATCTATTAAGATGGGAAACATAAAAGAATCAAAAGAGTTATATTCTCTAGATTGTAAATGTTCTCTTTTCCATATTTTTCTCATTGGCTTTTTCAATCTTTACCCTACGAAATAGACGAAGAAATTATTGTTAAATATGGATCCAAGGCAGCAAAATCTATATGATAAACTATTGGGTTTCTACTAGGGACAAGATAGGTCCCACACTACGCGTGGTTTAATCCGCTTGTCCAATCTGTTGACGAGAGAGGTTTCTGATTAGCTCCCCATGTGAATACCCCATTTTGTTTTTATTTTCCAGCAACCATATAAAATGCATGAACCTTGAAGGTGGCTGTACCAGAAAACAAAATCTAAAAAGTCTACAGCGTATTGAGATGGCCAATACTTTAACTTCAATTATTCTTGTCACTCTGTTTTGTGTGTCAGCAGCTGGAACCAGGACAAAGCCTTTTTCGGGCAAAGGTCGGAATACTATTTCTGCGTTGAGACCATCTGATAGTGATGGCATTTGTTCTACCATGGTGGAAAACAAAGGCTATGTCTGTGAAGAGCATACGGTTGTGTATCTGCACTATTACTTGTTCAGTTTACCAGTAGATTTTGTTTTAAACATTGATTGATAAAGTATGATGGCATCTTCGAATCCAGGTAACGACGGGAGATGGATATATTCTCAGCATTCAAAGAATCCCTGAAGGGCAGTCAGGGAAGAAAGCAGGAAACAATCCACCTGTTCTTTTACAACATGGGCTGTTGATGGTTTGTAATTGTTGCCAATGTTGTGTAAAATTTGCTAAATTGGTGTACATAACAATTTTTGGGATTGTGCACAGGATGGAATAACTTGGCTGCTACTACCACCAGACAAATCTTTGGCATTCCTCCTGGCGGATAATGGGTTTGATGTGTGGATAGCCAATACCCGCGGTACCAAGTATAGCAGAGGCCATGTATCACTCAGTCCTGATGACCAGGTTAATCTTATTTCTCTACATGTTATGTCTCAAGTGTTTTTCACCGGTTTTCGTCAAAGAGTGTTTTCCCCTTGTTTTTTTAGCCTTATTGGAATTGGTCGTGGGATGAATTGGTGGCTTATGATCTTCCTGCCACACTCCAATATGTGCATGATCAAACTGGACAGAAACTGCATTATGTTGGTCATTCTCTGGTGATTATCACACATGCTTCGTTTTGATTTGCTTTGCTTCTGAATTGATTTAGCTCCCTTAAACAGTAGTGCTTTAACTCGAAGCTTCTTTTATAGGGAACTTTAATGGCTCTGGCTGCCTTTTCCAAAGACCAGCTATTGAATATGTTAAGATCAGCTGCCTTACTTAGCCCAATTGCTTATGTGGGTCAGTTGACCTCTCCACTTGCAAGAAATGCTGCTGAGAACTTTTTGGCCGAGGTAAGGGCAACACTATTTTTTTCATTTATTCTGGTTTTCGGATAAGAGTAACTTCTGAACAAGTATTGTAAATTGTAACAGACTTTGTACAAGCTAGGTCTTCATGAATTTGTTCCAAGAGGGTAAGAAATAACTTTTGCTTGTTAAGGTTAAATATAACTTTTACTGCTTATTCTTCAAGAAACTCCCTGGATTGCTACTATAAGTTATGAGTTCTGTCACAATTTCCTCTGCAGAATACTGGTATAATTCAAATGTACATTTTACGAATTAGCTATCTTTTATTTTATTTGTACCATCCCTTTGGAACAGGGAGGCTGTAATCAAACTTCTAAAGGATATCTGCAAGAAACCAGCTGTTGATTGCACCAATTTGCTGACCTCTTTCACAGGTAGTATACATGTTTTTAAGTTTCGTACAAGTTATTTAGCTTGATAGTTTGTTGTTTGACTTGAATCTTTTACTGTTATTATAGGAGCGAATTGTTGCCTGGATTCTTCCATAGTAGATGCTTTTCTAGATAATGAACCTCAGTCATCAGCAACGAAAAACATGATCCATATCTCTCAGAGTAAGTGTTCTAATTCATGATTTTGGAGCCTTGATTACTAGAGAAACTAAGACGGAAATTACCATAACATTTCAAAACAGAAAGATAAGAAAAGTACAAATAAATGTCAATAATTTCTTGAATGTTTATACTTTGAAGACCAAAAGACTTCTTTTTTACTCTACGGAGAAGCTCTTTCTGGTTCAAATTGGTTTTCAAATTTGATTGTGGGTTTTTGGAGCAGTGATAAGAGAAGGAACAATCACAATGTTTGATTACGAAAATGAAGACGAGAACAGGGAACACTACGGGCAGCCCAATCCTCCAGCATACAACATGACAAGCACCCCAAATGATTTCCCTCTCTTCCTCAGCTATGGAGGGAGAGATGCCCTTTCTGATACAAAAGATGTGCAGCTGTTGCTGGAAAGTCTCAAAGATCACGATGGAGACAAGCTTGTGGTTCAGTATAGAGACGATTATGCTCATGCAGATTATGTTATGGGTGACAATGCCAAGCAAGTTGTTTATGATCCCCTCGTTGCCTTCTTGAGGCTTCAATGAGAATTACTTGTGAAAAAAAGAATGTGGTCTACTCTTTGTTTTTGTAATAGCCAAATTGTACTATATACAGTGTAGAGTGATCATATATTCATATATTCCTTGTTTGGTAGCACAAATTAAGATCTTGTGACTTTCAACAAAGATAATCTAATACTACGACCACTTTTCTCATTGATCATGTATTTATGTTGATTAATTGATTGGCTATCAGGCATTAATTTTACTGGATGCTTCGGAGGACAGATAGAGATTTTTTTTTTTTTTTGGAAGGTACTTTCGCAAGTATCTGATAGTTCTAACTTTTTTCTGAATTTGTTTTTCCTGCCTTTCGAGATATCTAAACTCAGATCCACCCACTTGACAGGTATGCAGCTTGAACATTTTAATTTTGTCCTGTAATGTTTGTATTGCTTCTAAAGTGACAAATACTATTGTTTAGCAAACAACATAAATAGTTCAGGAGCAGAAAGAAAAAGAAGAAACAACTAATATTTAAGATATTGATGTGGCTGACAGATGAAACAAATAGATATGACCACAAATATTCAGCGTAGGATATACCAGAAATATTCATTGAATTAAGCATGTTCTTGCAATCATGTATGTGCCTCTTTGTTTTCATCACTTCATGATGAACTAGACTAGAATTTCATTGTTAAAACATGGATCCTTGCCAGCGACAAAACCTATGGTTCTCATCGAGTACTGAGTTCTACTAGGGACGAGATGTGTCCCAAAAGATGTCTAGTTTAATCCGCTTGAACAGTCTGTTAACCAATGAGGTTAGTGATCAGCTCCCCATGTGAAAACTCGGTTTTTATAATCTGTCTTTTTCGGTAATGATATAAAATGCAATAACTTTTGAAGGTGGCTGTAAAGGGAAACAGTAGTGAAAATACATTTGTCATTTTAAGATGGCCAATGCCTCAACTTCAATTGGTCTAGTCACTCTGTTTTATGTGTCAGCAGCTGGAATTTCGGCGTTCAAATATTCTAACGGTGATGGAATTTGCCACTCTATGGTGGAAAAACAAGGCTATGTTTGTGAAGAACACACAGTTATATATGCTCTTTACTTGTCAAGTTAAATTTGAGACCACGTTATTGATTGATTTGGTATCATGAATTTTTAGGTAACCGCAAAAGATGTACATTCTCGGAACTCAGAGATTTCCAGAAGGGAATTCCGGGAAGAAAGCGGGAAATAGAATACCCGTTCTTTTAGAACATACCCTTTTGATGGTTGGTAATTGTTTCCAATGTGGTATAAAAGTTAAATGAAAAGCTGATTCTCTGGATAGTAACACTCTCCAGGACTGTGTGCAGGATGGCTTAACATAGCTACTACTACCACCACACCAATCTTTGGCCTTTCTCTTGGCAGATAATGGGTTCGACGTTTGGATAGCAAATGCCTGCGTAACCAAATATAGCAGAGGCCATGTATCTCTCTGTCCTCATGGCAAGGTTGATCTTCGTTCTCTACATGTTGGATTCTTTGTCACCCTTTTGGCTTTTCTTTTACGCATCGAAAATGATTTCCTTTTTGGTTTTGTTATTTTTAGCCTTATTGGAATTGGACATGGGATGAATTGGTGGCTTATGATCTTCCAGCTACAATCCATTATGTGCATGATCAAACAGGACAGAAACTGCACTATGTTGGGCATTCTCTGGTGAGTTTCACTCATCCTGATTTTGTTTTCTCGTGCCTAATTTGGATCACAATATGAAGTAGGATAGGATGAGATTATCATTCAATTTTATTCTTAATATTTAGCAATAGTCCAATCCAATATCACCTTATCCTGTGATCTAAACCAGGACTTGGGAAATGTAGATTGATTTAGCTTTACTAAGAGTAAGGATTCTATTACAGGGAACTTTAATTGCTCTGGCTGCCTTTTCTAGACACCAGTTGATGTATATGTTAAGATCAGCTGCTTTATTATGCTCTATCGCTCATGTGAGTCACATTGCTTCACCGTTTACAAGAAATGCTGTCAATAGCTATTTGGCCGAGGTAAGCGTAACATAATTTTTTTTCTTTTCATTTATTTTAGTCATCTGACAGAGTAACTTCATGACTAGTATTATCTTCTTGCAACAGAAACTATACCAGTCAGGTATATATGAATTTGATCCATTAGGGTAAGATAAAACTTTTCCTCCTTAATATATAATATTTACTGCTTATATATAAGCTTTAAGATACTCCTTCTATGCCTCCTCTCCATGCCAATTTGAACAGTGAGGATATAGCCAAAGTTCTCGAGAGTTATTGCAAGAAAGCAGGTGTTGACTGTAGTTGTTGACCCTTTCACAGGGTACTACTTTATTTGCTATTATGTATTAGCACTTGAAAGTTTTTTGTTTGACATTTTATTTTATTAAATGTAGGAGTGAATTGCTACCTGAAACCTTCCATAGTAGATCCTTTTCTAGCTAACGAGCCTCAGCCAACGACAACAAAAGACATGATTAATTTGTCTAGATGAAAATAAAAATCATAAACTGGTTGAAAATAGAAGATAAGAAACTGATAGATAACTGTTAAGAACAGCTGCTGCAATTAGGCTCAGGAAACCAAATACTACTAATTTACTATTGGAGAAACTTTTTGGTTTTTGGTTCGAAGCAGGTGTCAAATTTGATTTGGAGTTCATTAGAGATGGCACGATCAAAATGTTTTACTATGGCAATAAAGATTAGAGCATGAAATACTACGGGCAGCCACACCCTCCAGCATATGACATGACAAATATTCCAAACGACTTTCGTCTTTTCCTCAGCTATGGAGATGCAGATACTATTTTGGATACAAAAGATGTGCACCTGTTGTTGAAAAGCCTAAAAGGTAACGATGGAGACAAGCTTGTGGTTCTGCGTATAGATGATTATGCTCATGCGAATTTTGTTATGGGGGGAAATGCGAAGCAAGTTGTTTATGATACTCTTATGGCTTTCTTGAGGCTTCAGTGAGAAGATTGCTTCTGTAAAAACTATCTTTTCTTCTATGTTCCGTTGGCTAAATTGTATCATATATACTATATAGCATATGGCTTGTTCAAATGTTCCTTGTTTGCTAACATAAATCACTCTTTGTAACTTAACACAGTTTCTTTGTTATACTGTTGAAGATTACTTTTTTGGATTATCGTGTTCTTAGCTTGTGTGATCTGAATATTCTTCTAATTTCTTGTGCAAAAACTTTTTCACGGTTCCTGATTTCTAAAATTGACCAACTTTGCAGCTACGCAGCTTAAGATAACGTTTTTTATCTGTCACGTTATAAAGTGACAAATAAAAAGTATTGCTTAAGAAAAAACATAGATAGCCGGCTAGATTTTGGTTAGATGGTCAACCAAATAGATATAAATATGAAGTAAGCAGCTAAATTTAACATGGATGTCCTTATAACACTAATAAACTCATTCAATACACGCAATCAATGTGGGACAAAACATTGGTAGTATTTGAAATATTTTACACATCTACACTTACTATGAATATTTTTGTTTAAACATTCAATGAAGTAGTTTACACGGTAGGCACAAAGATTGACATCAAATGTGAATGTATATGGTATTCCGTTTGTACCTTCACAATGCTTAGTATATATAAAAAACGAGCTTGTACTTCGAATTGGAAACATAACAAATAAGTTCTGAATGGCTAACTCATCAATAGCTACTCTAATTTTTGTGGTTCTTTTATGTATTTCAGCAGCTGAATCAGCAAGAA
Source organism: Ulmus americana (assembly GCA_010015005.3). Classification (NCBI taxonomy): domain Eukaryota; kingdom Viridiplantae; phylum Streptophyta; class Magnoliopsida; order Rosales; family Ulmaceae; genus Ulmus; species Ulmus americana. The sequence continues at coordinate 9,252 of WUAT03029341.1, forward strand.
CTAAATTGAAACCAATCAATGATCAAACTAGTATCTGCAAATCGATGGTGGAGTCACAAGGCTATGTTTGCCGAGAACATAAAGTAAGCAGCTAGTTAGAATATTTATAAATATTGCTTTTATACAATAGTACTATTAAGTTGATTTTTTCTCTCAATGACATTATGGTTGATTTAGGTAACAACAAAGGATGGATATATTCTTGGCATGCAGAGGATTCCTGTCGGGCGTTCTGGTAAGGCAGCAGACAAGCCACCAGTTTTGTTACAACATGGCCTCTTCATTGTTAGTGCCTCTGTCCTCTTTTGTTAGATTTATTTAATTTACAAGAAACTAAGTTTAGACAAGATTAAAATGTAATGGCAAGTTATCATGTGTGGGACTTGACAGGATGCTGTAACATGGCTATTCAACTCCCCTAATGAGTCTTTAGCGTTCATCTTGGCGGACAATGGGTTTGATGTTTGGCTTGCCAATACTAGGGGGACAATTTCTAGCAGTGGACACAAGTCACTTAGCCCCAATGATCCGGTTTGCCTTTCATCTCTTATTTTGTTTTATTTGGTTTAAATGGAAGTTTTTTTTTATCAGTTAGTAGTGCAAAAAGAGTAACATTGTCCCTATATATTGTATATTTGCAGGATTACTGGAACTGGTCATGGGATGAATTGGCAGCTTATGACCTTCCTGCTTTAGTCCAGTATGTGCATGATCAAACAGGGCAGAAACTACACTATGTTGGGCATTCCTTGGTACATATTTATTTCTATACTTTGTTTGATCCAAATTTTTCAAAGGAACATATAATTCTCTAGTTATCTCTAAGAATTGGAATATCGTTGAATGATAGGGAACTTTGATGGCTTTTGCTGCCTTTTCCCAACACAACCTCTTGAACATGATAAGATCAGCTGGTTTGCTTAGCCCAATTGCCTATCTTGGTCAAATGCCATCGCAGCTTGCAAGAACTGCTGCTGAAATTTTTTTGGCTGAAGTAACAAATTTATCTTCTCTCTCTCTTTTGTAAACCATATATATTCTGGATTTTGTTCATTTGAAATAAAACCACTAAGCAAAATTTTCAACCTTTTGATTTTTCTTTTCCCTCCTAACAGGATATTTACTGGCTGGGTCTTCGTGAGTTTGTTCCAAAAGGGTAAGAGACAGACGTAGTACATATAAGCTTAAAGTTAGCAACTTTTTCATCCTATGTCAATTCCGTAATGTTTTATTTCTGAACAGGCAGCAATATTCCAAACTTCTGGAGGACATATGCAATGTACCTGGAATTGACTGCTCCAACTTAGTATCTGCTTTCACAGGTACTTATAATTCCAACGGCTTCATGTTTGCTTTGTAGACACTTTGATTGAATTTCTCTTTGCTTTCTCACAAGTATCGGTTGACTTGTTTGTGCAAACTTTATAGGCCCAAATTGCTGCGTTAATGCTTCCAGAATAAACATTTTTCTTGACCATGAACCTCAGCCAACAGCGACGAAGAACTTAGTTCATATAGCTCAGAGTAAGTTTAATCTCTCTGAATTTATGGTCAATTCTACTCACCTTCACAAAGGAAGTGAGTTATTTGAAACTATAAACATTGTTATCTGAATATTTGGATTATGGACAGTGATCAGAGGAGGGGCAATAGCTATGTATGATTATGGAAATGAAGCCGATAACATGAAGCAATATGGGCAGTCAACTCCTCCCATTTACAACATGTCTAACATTCCCAATGAGCTTCCTCTTTTCCTTGCCTATGGAAGGCAAGATACACTTTCTGATCCAAATGATGTGCACACTTTGGCAGCCTTAAAAATCATGATGGGGACAAGTTGGTGGCACTGCTCAGAGACAACTATGTTCATGTGGATTTTGTAATGGTTGTCAATTCTAACATAGTTGTGTATGACCCCTTAATTTCCTATTTTGAACAACATTAGGACTTTGTTTGGTACATCGTGTAAATATTAATTGTATGCTATAAAATATAGTGCAGTTTATCTTTATCATTGCAGGATTAACTTGTCTTATCAATTGAGAGTATAAGATTATAAGTATCTTGCGGACATTACTTAAGACTCTCAAGAATCCTATCATATTTTTCTTGCACAAGTGCTTATGTTTGATATTCTCTGCAGTCATTCTAGCTTGTGGAATGCATTAAGAAATTGTTTGTTTATTGTGAATGTGTTCTTCAAAATTATCCCCATGTCTAAATGATTAGCCGGACCAACACATCCATTAGAATTATATTATACTGATTTGCAAGTTATATTGTTAAATAGTGCTATAGGACATGGACAATATTGGAAAAGCCACATTTATAGTTAGCTGTGCTAAGTGTATGGAGAGGAGGCATAACAAACCTTAGTTATCATCTTGAAATGGTAATAACTAATATAAAGAGTTGCCAAACAGATTCCTGTGTTAGGCTGGTACCCTATAATGAAATTTCCAGTTCACGTGTACTTTCTTTGTGTTTCCTTTTCCATTTTATTTTTGTTGTCTTGGTATGTGTTATGGGTTGCCCTGTTTTAATTCTTTCTGTCTACCCAAAAATAGGCCATTTACGAGGTAAATACCAACTCTTTTTAAGGAAATAATTTGGAAGGATTGGCTTGAGGTATGGTAATTAGTATGTGTTCTACTTAGCTTAGCTTGTTTATCAATTTCTGAAACTTGTATAGAGATGAATTGTCATCAGTTGTCATGTTTCAAATATTTAATATTCTAAAAAATTGATCAATTTAGTGAAAACTGAACATACAAACTAGTTATGTTACATAATTTAGTCAGAGCTTTTTATTTATTGCCTTTCTCATGGTAATTCCTTTCTACTCTGTTGCAATTGTTTGGTGGAGTAACTTTTGTAATTTTAGTTGTGCCCTTTAGTAATTATGTAACTGAGATTTTCCATCTGCTGCAGTTTGTGGCTTATTTTTTTTTTTTTTTTTTTCATAGTAAGTTTTATGTTCCATTTCTTTGTTTATGCCGGTGTATTGTCTATGTCGCATCCATTAATTTGTTTACGCCCATGATGTGTTTGATCTTTCAACGCATAGAAATTCTATGAGTAATGCATATAAGCTCATAAGTAATGCATAGAAGTTATATGAGTGATGTAACTCATAATATGTCTTATGCATAATTTATTGGAACGATAGTATGTTTATAACATTTTAAAGAATTTTACAAATCTTATTGCATTCTAACGTTTTTTGGGTTTTTGGAATAATAATTTAGACTTTTTTACGCATTTAATTTTAAATTTTAGTGATTTTTACAATTTTTTTTTAATTATTGGAAAAAGTATTTTCATTCCTACAACAAACAGGCAGGGACTTAGGGGCTCCAGCACACACAATTGGTACAATTCCATGCCTTGCTCAAGGATATGCACGTTGTGGCTCATATATTTCATGATGCGGCGCAAGAAGTGCCTTCAATGTCTTTCCTACAGATATGGAGAAATGTGCCGTGGCTCAGCAATACCATGCCACGAAGCGAAAATACCAATCGAAACACGAATTGCAAAAACAAGGAACTAATGGAGCAAATAAAGCAGATTACTACAGAGGTTCAATCATGGCACTACAAAGCAAAGTACAATGAGTCTATCATAAACTTCTTACGGAACAACCTACAACAGGTCATGGCACAAAGTGTTGCTCCCTATCACTGATTTTGAAAAGAAGGCATCATTAAAGCTTGGTCATGCTTCAAGTTCATAACACCTAAAAGTTATGGACTTATTGCTATATTGCCATATGTTAAACATATTTTTGACACCTTTGAATTGTATTTGTGATAAGGAAAATCCAAATGTAAATTTTATTTTTATTAATTAATAAGTTAAATTTGTAATTTATTTCTCACTATTTAAGTTTCCTGAGTCTATCTATAAAGACTCAAATTATCTTGCTTTGATAATTTGTAGCTTGACTAAGAAAACTTTAATAGAACAATCTTTTGCCTTTATACATGGCTACAGTTCTAACAAATACAAATTAAGAAAGAAGAAATGTTCACATGTTTAAAATCTGCCCAAAGACTAGAACAACACAGTAGATACACTTTTATAATAACTACAAACTACAGTCTTCATCAATGGTTATCAGAAAACTGTCACTTTAGATATTCAAACCACAAAAAAAGCATGCTTTCCCACATAGATACATATTTTTTGCTTAACATTTTAAACCAAAAACACGAACTTATGCTGTAAAGGCATTCCAAATTATATCAAACAATTGACTATCTCCAATTGGACAAGGAAAAGAATCACCATGCTAATCACAAATCCAAAGTGGTCTATTACTATATAACACTGCAATAAGAAAACAAGAAACCCAATTACCAAAATATAATGAAAAGAACCCTATAATATCAAAACTATATATCATCATTATTATGAGTGACCCATAGAAGTTCTATAATAAGACTTGACTGCTTTTAAGATTTGTTTTTCTTCCTTCTCACGTATAAATATTTTTATTTTTTGTTAAAATATGCATTTAAGGACATTACTCATAAAAAGAAAAATTAATTAAGAACTAAGATAGATATGTCAAATGAACAAATGGTTTTATTTTGAATATTATAAGGTGCTTAAACAAAGCAAACAAGCAATAGTTTGTTAGAGGGTTGAAAAAAACGATAGGGTCCAAACGAGGTAGAAAAATGATAAACTCTTGCATAATTTAATCAAAATAACTTCTCTCAGATAATAATGAACAAAAATACTAACCACCACAATATTGTTGACCTTAAGCTCCACTTCCTGAAGTATTGGAAGGCCATATTTTGGATTTTAGATATGATGAAAAACTGTATGAAA
>WUAT03029452.1:0-14091 GCA_010015005.3 Ulmus americana
GAACCGCATAAAGAACACACCAATAGAGTAGGAATATAATATTGTACCACATTTAAAGATATTAGAATTAAATCGAAGCACAACCTCCACCAAAAAATAAGGACTTCCGACGAAATTCTAAAGGCCCAATGAAACTCCCACCAAGTCGAAACTATCTCCCTCGACGGTTGTGTTGGACAAACCTCTAATGGCTAACTTGTTGATTAATATTTTTCTTTAAATAGATAAATAAAATTCATTTCTTAATTAAATTTTATTAATTTCTTTTTGTCTGAATTTATGGTTTTGGTTTGAAAAAATCATACTTGTTATAAAATTAAGAAACTTTGAGGTTATCCAATGTAAAAAAGAAACTGAGGTTATAAATAGGCTTTTACAACCATAGTAATTAAATTAACTTGTTGATTTATTAAATCTTCTTTTTTCGGTTTTGGATTTGAAGTCTAAAATGGGATCATAAGACCACTGTTTTTAGTCAAAATCAAATCATTACATGGGAAACTTCTTTAGTCTAATCAGTATTTGGACAATCACACAACCCTTCCTCTACCACTTTCTTGAGACTTTCTCCAAATCCATCTATTTTCCTTTTTTCCAAGTGATTTTTTCCCTTGTTTTTTCTTAGGGGAATATATTTCCATGGTTAGTTGTTACTTCACCCAACATCCATTAAAAATAAATAAAAAAAAGGAGGAACTTTGGTTAAGTATTCTTCTTTCATCAACGCGGGTATTTTCCCTTATGGGCCTATCTATCTTAGAAGGGCCTCTTTGTTCCTCCAGCCTCTAATTTAAGCCCATAATGTGAGTGACTTCAACAAAATTATTTCTAAAAACGAGACTAACATGTTTTGTACCAAAAAAAAAAAAAGAAAAGAAAAAGATGACATGTTTTGATCAAATAGGACACGTTACACTATAAAAGAACTTTTCTTATTATTATTATTATTATTTTTTGTTTAATTGGTGCAAATACCACCTAATATTTGCGTATTTTTATATGTTGTTACCTAAAATCAAAAATTAGCCCAAATATCTTCTAAATTTGTATTTTTTTAACAATTTTGGTAATTTTTTAACAAATTCGGAGGAGTTTTTATATAAAAATTACCAAAAAAAATAAGTTCAGAGAGTATTCGGGACAATTTCTGACTTTGGGGAGCAACATTTAAAAGCACACAAACATTAGGAGTTATTTGCCCAATTAGCCTTTTTTTTTTCTTTTTCTTTTTTTTCAAAAAAAAGACATTTTCTTTTAATAATATTTCATCACGAGTTTTCTTTTAAACACATTTAAGTTGGCTTCTCTAACAAGCGAAGAGGCTATGCCATAAGCATTTGCTAAAAGAATAGTCAAATTATGAGAAACAAAACAAGGTTAGACAAAAAGATAAGAGCCACAAGGACTCCCAAAGTTGTTTTATGTATAACACAGCTTTCACTTTTAAAGCCATAGTCCCTCTCTTTGATGTACAAATTTTCTACTTTAATCGACCACTACCAAAAAGAATCAATTAAAGAAGAATAAACATCCCAATTCCCCCCTGCAAAAGCTGAACCTCTCTACTTACACTTAATCATCTCACCTTTCACCCCCCAAAAATTTACAAACACGCATGACTCGCAACACAAAACACCTCAGAGTTGCAGCCATTTCCCCCCTGCAAACAACTAGTTTTTGCTTCTGATCACCATCATCATCATCATCATGTTCTTCTTCTTCTTACCGCCTATGATTATTTACAATTTCCTAAGATTTCACGCCAAACCCACATGTGATTTGGACCATATTTTTCTTCAACTCTCTTAATTTTGAACAGAAGAGCCCTCCCACGCCTTCCCAAAAACCCCTTTTTTATATCAAAAAATAGGCCAAGGGGTGTCAGAGAGGGCGCCTAGTGGTGCAGGTTGTCCTCTGTCAGATTCAAAGAGACAATTTGCAGGCGACAACTAGTACCCTTTTCAGCCATGATCGCGCAGAACCAGGAGCGCGGGAGTTTAACAGCTCTGTGCTCTTTGTACAGGCAAAAGCTCCTCTGCTTGGACTTTTGACAAACAGGTAGTGGGCAAGGGTAAGGGTAAAGGCAAGCTTGTGTTTGCACAAGGTTTAGGCATGCAGGACTTGTTTCTTACACTAGTAGTGGCGGTGGGAAGGTTGTGATACTTGTTAACCAAGTCTATTTGGGCAGAAAATAAGGAATAGACTGGTCTGTGATCTGAGAATTTGGACTCTCCTCTAACATACCACAATTGTTTCAATCCTTCTCCTTTCCATAAGATCCTATCACACCTGTAATTTTTAACAAAAAAAATCCAAACCCATTTAGCTTTTGTTCAGATTAAATCCAAATCATAAAAAATAAAAATAAAAATTGATTCCTAAATGCACACAAAAACATGAAAATGGATTGATACTAGAATAATGCACATGTTTTGTCTTCAAAAATGGTTGGCTTGGCTTGTTTTGTTCACGTTACGCATAGCTTTATTTTATTATTGTAAAAACAATAATACAAAGCCCTCTATTTAATTTATAGGATTAATTTGGAAAATGATGGTTTTCACATGCACTGTTTTCGATTAAAGGTTGATAATCAACTTGATTAATTTTAAACAAATGGGAAAATAGCAAACATTAATACAATATATATAGACGGAAAAAACTATGATAGAAACATCTTTAAAACAAAACAAGTGGCGGTGGTTTTGAGTCAACTCTCATACCAATAAATTAAAATTAAACCAAAGAAAAAAAGGAAAAAAAAAATAGTGCTATAGTGATGAGAAAACAATTAATAAAATAAAATGAATGTGAAAATACTAGTTAGGTGCATATGGATGGAGAAAATTGCATCACTAAATATATATAAAATAAACCTCAAAACCAAACATTATTAAACACAAAGATAATGATGAGAATCACAACTAGTTTTTTAAAACAAATTAATTAAAATATATATTAGAGAAGCTTACCAAGCAGGAGTTCTTTGTTTCTCTCTAGATTTGAAGGTTTGGGCAACATAGTGATCAGAATTAGCTACGTATTTGTAAGTTGGTGCAAAATGTATCTTCCCTTCTTCCCAACCTTTGAACACTCGACCGGCTTTTTGTTCTATCCTTAACTGCAAAATCCAAAACTATATCATTAAAAATTTGTTATTTTCCAAATAAATTATATATGTTGGATATGGATTATTTATTAATTACCTGATCTTTCTCTAGAAGTGCTTGCCAATCGTTCTTCTTTAGTAGCTCAAATGTGTCATCACAGCCGGCAGCTAGCCGATAATTCAAATCGCCAAGCCAAATAATTTTACTACATCCAAATAAACACCAAAATTTTATGTTAATAAACATAATATAATTAATACAAACAAAGTTAGAAACTTTACTAGGAAAGAGATGTTTGACTCACTCGTGCTCTAAGATAGTTTGAGGAGGCCGGCGTTGGCCGAAATCTCTAAAGGAGTGAGAAAATTTTGTCCTCTTCACAATTTCAGTTACGTCTAGATTCCTTCTAACTCCATCGGCTTCCTTCTCACCGGAGGTTAGGTGAGTGCACACAAAGCAAAATGTTGTTTGGTGCAATGTCATGCTAATTGATATAGAACCCTATTATTAATTTCCACAAACAAAAAAAAAATAACAATTAATAATGTTATAACATGTCATGTAGTTTTAATTTAGACTAATTGGTGTAAATGTCATTTTCGTTTACTCGAACCAACATTTTCTTTCATTATTAATTTTTTCGTTAATAAACCTCTGATGCATATGTGTACATAAAAGTTTCTAAAACTAGTAACAATTTTAAACTGAAATACTAATAATGGGGTTTAGTAACAAAAAAAAAAATTCAAATAAATGAAAGGACACATATGCATCAATTAACCTAGTTTTTATATAACTATAGTTAAAAAATAGTATTTGATATTTCATAGGTTTGTTAAGATTGGTACCTTGTTTCCTAAGTACCCCATAATGCCTCTTCCAACACAAGACACCTTCAAGTTGGAAATTCGACTATAGAGATCTTCTCTAACCCACACACACGAGAAAATTCCAACCATTTGCTTGCTGGCCGCCAGGCAATAACGTTGTCCGCCGCCAATGGCGAAGGGCGAGCCCGGAGAACTTTCTCCACTCGAGCTCGATGTGGGATTTAAGTTGGACAGATATCTATGAAAATCCTCACCACCTAGCTCATCTTCCATACAAAGCAAGTCGGAAAAGCTTAGTCTGGGCTTCGAGTTCATGGCTACATCATGGTATGGATCATTGTTGTTCAAGGCTTCGCGAATGAGATCGAGCCACTTGGCTGCCGGGCCACTGTCCTCCGCTCCTAGTACATTCCCGGCGTTTAGAGGAACTATTTCTTGGAACCTAAAAAAACCAAACAACAACAAATAAGTCCACAAATACAACATTAAAATGGGGGTATAAACGAACTTCTAGGATGCACAGGGGTAGAAAACATAAAAAAAGATTAGATCGAGGATTAAGATTGCAAAGTCAAATGCATACCCTAGAACATATATGTCGGCCGGAGCAGGGCAGCTTAGCCATTCTCTCAAGTTCAAACCATCATGAGGTGACTTTCCCCCAACATTCCATGTCCCCACGAACATCCTATCAAAACCCAATTATCCTTCTAATTAATTATCCAAAAATATCATGATATTAATCTAAATTATTTTAGATTTATAAACTCTAAAAAGTCAAACAAAGACCCGCTGAGGTTACCTGAGATTGAGACTATCATCAACCATCGCCGGCGCCGGAGTTGGCGCCTCCGCCCTAAAACTCGGTTGCTTAGTCATCATCCACCCTTCTTTAGAAAATACTGAAAATTAAAATTTTCCTATTTAAAGCTATTTCTAAATTTGGCAATAGCGTGTACGGATGATCATAGAGTCTAATCAATCAGATTAACGGCCTAGGCGTGAAGGTGTAGGAATTAAACCTACAGTGGCGACATACCTGAAAAATCTCCCGGTACGACCACGAAACAGTCCCCGTCCGAGCAACTCATTCTTCTCTCTGTTCTACCTGTACCACACAGCCCGGTTAATTCCGATACCCGAAACTTTCCGATTCAAAGCAAATTTCGGAAAACGAAAAATCTTACTTTGTGTGTCGTAATCGGAATGGAATTCGTCGGCTCTACTCTGTATGTTGAGCCATTTTTTGGCGACCACTTTCGGCCACGAAGACTGAAATTTGAGATTTTTTTGGGGGTTTAGTTTAGCGATGTGTTTGGCGGAGAAGAAAATTATTTGATTCTGATAAGAAAATTTCGTACCTTAGAGATATTTCTTCCTTGGGTGCGCATTGCCAATTCGTGTATAGCTAATTACGAAACTGCATCTGATTGGAAGGAATTAAATAGTGAGTTTAAGGGAATCACAATTCGCAAGTGAAGATTTTCTTCGATAAAAGTTGGATTTTTTTTATTGTTCAATGGGTTTATATTATGAAATAGCAAGAGGGGGTTGAAAAAATGGTTTAATAATGTGAAATGAAGTTTTCAACGCCAATATAAAAGACCCAGTTGCAGGAATGGAGACAGAAAGAAGTGTAGAATTAAAGACAAAATAGAAAATTATGATCGATAATTTACAAAGCAAGAAAGGGAGTGGGAAAGAGAATAAGCCAGCTTCAACCTTTTTTGATTGGGAAGCTTTTTTTTTAAGATCATATCTGAATTTAGACCATGAAAATTGAAAAATATTAGTTACCCTTTTCAAGTTTCTTCTTTCTTGTCAAAAACACAGATCTTGGTGATGAAGATTGGGAAAAAAACAAATGGTGACATTGGTAACCATAAAAACTAATGTTGTATATATAAATTTGAGAGGGATGAACTTACACGAAAGAGAGAGCAAATGGGTCAAATTTGAGAAATGGCAGCAGAAAGGGTGCGCGTGAAGAGAAAAAGTGAGCTTTGATCTTGACTTCTCTTTTAGAGAGCTTTCGTTTTCGTTTATAAGAACAACTCTGATATGTGTTTTCTACTTTGGGTAAAGATTGAAGGAAGAAGAGAAGAGGCAGTTTTGTTTTGGGAGGCGTTCCTCGTAAAAGCAAAAAGGAACTCTTGCTTCTCCAATTTATATATATTTCTCAATTCTCTATTATTACAAATAAAAATAAAAATAAAAAGTTGAAAGTTGAAAGGCAACTTTAGAGAGAGAGAGAGAGAGATGATGGTTCAGAGGAAATAGTGGTTTATTAGAAACTGACACTTGTCCGTACGTCTGTTGTCGAAAGAGCTTGCTTGGAGGAGTAGTCTTTAGAGGAGAGCCGTACTATTGGTGTTGGCCACTGTGGGAGGAGATAGTGATGGTTCAAGCCTCATGGATTTGTGTCTAAAAATGGTGAATCTTCAGATTTTGTAATCAACTCTCACCGCTACCGAAGAATGACACTTTAGCTCAAAATGGTATTTCGATGGATTTTAATTCTTTCATTTGTTTGAATTCTAGTTATGGCAGTGGGATCGCCATTTGTTTTACTGGTTATGTAGCTTTCTTTGCACTAAGGTTTTTTATTTAACCGTGCCTTAATTTCACTATTTTGAGACATTTACTGTGTGAAAAAATTAAGAATCGACTAATTTATCATAATTTTAATACGATAATCTAAATTAATTATTATTTTACTATTTAATTATATATTAATTTAAAAACTCAAAAAATACTAACTCAATGTTTTTAACAAAATTTGTGGATGATTTTAACTCTAACTTTAACTTTAAACTGATCGTGAACAATAAATAACTTTAATTTTCGATGACTCTCCTTGTATACAGAGGTTAGTTTTTTTTTTTTGCGCTAAGAATTTTTATTTAATCGTGCATTAAATTCACTATTTTGAGACATTTATTGTGTGAAAAAATTAAAAATCATCTAATTTACCATAATTTTAATACGACAACCTAAATTAATTATTATTTTACGATTTTATTATATATTAATTTTAAAAGTTAAAAAAATTCTAATTAAGTTGTTTTACCTTTAACTAAATTTACGGATGATTCTCACTTTAACTTTAATTTTAATTTTGTCCTGAATAATGAATAATTTTAATTTTCGGACGACTCTCCTTATATACACGGGGACTATATGTTGAGTGACAGTGACAAAACATTAAAATTTATTTGAAACAACTTCTATAAACATTTAGAGTGACAATTGAAACACTCTTGTAATCACACATACCTCCAACGAACAATAAACAAAGCCATTAGCTCTCATCTTCATTAAAGGAAGCAAATTTAATTGGGCGAAAATGATTGTGTGTTCCAAATTTCCAAAATATTAGTTAGAACATGATGATTCTTTGTTAGATTTGTCTCTCTCTGCCTAGTAAAACAACAATCCTGCCATACATTTTTCAAATCACAACACAATCAAAATGCTAACATAGTTGTAATTATATAGATTAATATTTTGGGACACATGGGCATTTTTTTGGCTTTTAGGACACCTTTGCTTTAATGTTGGAAGTACAAATTTAAATTAATAAACAACACTCTCACAGGTTCAAAGCCTATGTGTTGTTATATTCATTTACATAGCCATTTGTCCCAATTTTCGCAAAACAAAAAGCTGGGTCTCACAAGGAAAGGAAAGATAGTAGTGGTCAAATCAGTTAGGAGACTGTAGATATGTACCTTGTTTCACAGTAGCAAGACCCGTGCCCACAGATGGACCCACTTTTGAATTCTGCATTTACCTAAATACCCTTGTGTTTATAATTTTTAGCTGATTGATCTCTTTGCCAAAACTTCCAAACAGTACAAGAAAGTGTGTACTTACTACTTAGCATACCTAATAATCACTCTATTCTTTTTTATAGTTGATTGTAATTTAATTTGAAAATTATTATTATTTATATGCTCATATTCTTTTCGTAGTTAAACATTATCATTTTTTTTTAATTTTTTTTTTCTATGAGCCCACTATTTAGAACTCTGTTTCGTTTTTCTCATCATTCGATTGTAATTCTATTTGAAATTTTTGAATGTTATAATTATTCACATGATGATATTTTCATGGTTGCTGTAGTATATTTTTTTTTCAATTTTTTTCTTCTGGGACTCACTATTTAAAAAATATTGCTACATTAATTTTATTCAAATTACTAAAATATTAATTTTTATTCAAATTACTAAAATATTCACTCAATCGCGAAACAAACAAAACCAATATTTATATCACCAAAATATTAATTATGTTTAAATTACTAAAATACTGTTCAAATTACGAAACGAACACACACAATGAAAGTTAGAGAGTGTGTGTATGTGGATGTTATGTAATACAAATCATTGACAGGGCCTTGCCAAAAACAATCTTAAAAGTGAGCAATTAGGGCCACTACTATTGGACGGTTAAGATCTTAAAAAGACTAATGAGTTCAAGATTAGATATGAAAAATCAAATAGTGGGACATATATAAATAGATTAGATAAAGATAGAGCAAACGATAACAAAAACCCCACACAAAAGAAAGTTTTGAATCTTTGAGAAAGGAATGGTTAAGGGATTAAGGTTAAGGTTAGGTGTAGATATGGAGTGATGGTAGTAAACAGTTTGGCTTTTGTTTGGTTTTGGTTTGAGAGGTTGCACCAATTCCAATAATTGATTTAAGGGGTTTAAAGAAAGCCAACCATCTAGTCTTGCTTTTTGATTTGCCATTTTGAGATCTTTCTTTTCTAGAAATCCAAAAAGAATTGGTAGTTTTGTTTTTGTCAAATCAAAAACAAAAATGTCAGATGGATCCGTATATGAGTTGAATTAAATAAAAAGTCTAAATGGTAGACTGAAACGGCTAGCTACAACTGTTTAAGCACAGTTAAAGCAGATGGAGCGACTAGTTCATGTTTAGTATGATAGGGAACCGTGCATGCATGCATGCATATATTAAGAAAGTAATTAAGTTTATATATAAATATATATATAAAAGAAAGTAATTAAGGTCACTTAAATTACTTTTGTAAGGTAAAAAACAAAAAAAACTTACTTTTGTAAGAAGGTTGAGTTGTTGGAAAATAACTCTAAAATTATTTTATTTGTCTACTTAGATATGAAAGCCAATGGAAAATTAAATTAATATAGGCTAAAGATCAATTATTTATTATAATTATATTTTTTATATAAAAATTTATATTATTTGGAATATATTGTGAGAAATATTTAGATTTAAATTTTTTTATAATTTAAAAAACCCTGTTACTATTTAATCCAATCTCATAAATTATTATTATTAATTTTTTATTGGACTCTCATAATTTAATTTTAGGGTTTAGAATATTCTAACTAGGATTTTTGTTTGTTTACAGAATATTCTAAACAAGACATTATATATATAAAAAAATATTTTATTAAAAAGATGATGAGATCTACATAATAATATTAATAATTTTATGTAAAAAGTTACAGAATTCATGGGGTTTAATAATAAAATAATATTAAAAAATAATATTTTATTAAAAAGGTGGTGGGTCCACACGATAATGATAAAAAAAATGGTGGGTCCATGTGATTTAATAATAAAATAATATTTTATTAAAAAGGTGGTATGTCCACACGGTAATGATAAAAAAGGTGACATGGTCCATATAGTGTAATTGAAGAGTTCTTGGTATAATAGAAGGGTTTTTGGGAGAATTTTTGGCAAATATCCTTAACAAAAGGGCTTGAGTTTTTAGAATCACCGGGTGAGTTTTTAGAATTGCCAACCAAACGCCACTAGTCTTTTTAATCATAATCTTTTTTTTACTCGTATTTTTAATCATAATTTTGATAAACTTAATTCAAATATTTAACATTATATATATTAAAGAAACGAATTTTTAATAATAAAAAAATTAAACTACAAGACTTTATTGATATCTTCCCATTAATATACATGCACATCATTAGTTATCTATATTTATAGAGCTAACACTTAAATATGATCATCCGTAAGCCGATTGTAAACGACGACTAAACAACAAATTTAAGAGAAAAGAAACACAAACACGAAATTTGTTATCTCTTTTAATATTAATTGATTCAAAGGATTAATACAATGAACGATACTTTTTAAATAATATTGAGAGATTATGAACATGGTCTCTCCAAGCCAAAGCTTATGATCTTGATGTGACACAAAATATATTAGATTAGTCCCTAATATATATTAAATTATTAAATGGCAACATAAAATTATGTTGCCATAAAACAGGAAGCAAAAGTCTTGATCATCACATTTCACATGCATGCCTAGGAAAAAAAAAAAATACAAGACAAGAAAATTCTCAATAGAAACAAACACAAAAACAAGTATGTGTATATATATAATACAATTTTGAAGCAAAGGATCAAGAAAACAACAAGAAGTGCAACAAAAATAGCTTATCCCCCCAATCAAAGGCCAAACTAATTATTAATGAAGAAAAGTGAGTTTAATTATCATGTAAATCCAAGAGATCGAGAAGAGGCATTGTTTTATATTACGTTGTTTAGCTAGGTTATATATAGAGGGAAAGTTTTTAGCCCAAATGATGATTTCTGAACTATATTGTATTGTATGTACGTAGTATTTTATTCTCTATAATTTGTTTTACCATAAATAGTCTCTATACTGACAATAATATTATTTATTAGTTCGTCTGAATACCAATGTTACCTAGAAGGATTAACAAACGTTACAGAGAATGATTAACACTAAAATAAAAATTATGGTATCTAAAGTATAAATTAACCCTAAAGCTAATCAACCAGAGAAGAGAAGAGTTGTTGGCCGGATCATCATCTAATTGTGGGGTGTTGGCTGCTCTATAATCACCACACAATTGGCCGGACTGAACTCCATTCCAACTCAACATTTGTAAATAATAATAATAAAATAGGAACTTAATTAATTGGATTATGAGTGCTTATTTTTGTATTTTTCTTACCTTTTTTTTTTTGACTAACCAACTACTTATATAGTTTACCTAGCGTGGCAAAACACTAATGATCATATCCTATGTATATAAATCATACCACGTGTTGACACGTCTAACATTAGCTTAACAAGTGTCAATCTTTGTTATATAGTCAAATTTAACTACTGCAGAATTTGGTAAAGATTACACAAAAAGAACAGAAGAATATTAATATTAATAGATTAATTAATTTAATTTTTTATTTGTTATGACTAGCTCGAAAGGTTAAGCACCCTAGATCATGTCCCCCTTTAACCCTTAACCATTAGTTTATAAGATGATAATAACAAAAGTTGAATTTTTTAAGGGTTTGAAGAGACAGACCAATGTTTTGAATAAAGTGTCATGATGATATAGTAAGAGTAATGGACGTGTGGCCTTCGTCTATTGGTTTCCAAGATTCCAAAAATCGTGCCTATATTTAACCTAACCCATCAATATTAAGCTTGACTAGGTTTTTAATGTTTTATATCATATGTTAATATTATGATCATCACATTTAATTTATTAAATATATTACAAATATTTGATTAATCCATTGACAACTCTAGGGGAAGCAACGGATGCTGTCACGCTTTGGATTATTATTATTATTATATGTAATACAAGATATAGTAATATATAAATGTTCCTTAATTTTTACCTTAGGGAGAATCGACCGAAAGGGAAAAGTGAACCACAATAAAAAATGTGAATTTTGAGCACTTAAATTACACGTGTTGGCATGATTGAACCAGTGGAGCTAATTTTCTAAATTTCATCCATTAGAGAGATGAAGCCACCTAATTCGAATCAATCAATTCAAAAGTACTTGGACAAATCAATTAACCTTAAACAATAAACACTTTGAGCTTTCATCTAGAACCACACGAATTTATGAGGGTTTTCTATTTTTATTTTTATTTTTATTTTTTTTATGAGGTGTTTAAACACATAAAATTTACATTTTTTTGTATAATAATTGTGTCGCCAATTAACAACTTTCTCATGTTTGTCCTAATCCGGTTGAACTTTAGAATGGATTGAGAAAAAATTCTGCTATATTGAATGTTATAGCCAGAGTAGCTTGTATTGTATTTATAGAGAAGCCAATACACACTACAACTGTTATAACAATTAGAGAAACGAACTTGTAACAAATTAACCATAAACTCAACTATAACAAATACAAATAACAAAGTTAGTAACTAAATCTAATCAATTTCAACTAATCTAGCTGAGTTGGCATATGACGTGGTGACTTGAGCCTTTGGCTTATCATCCCCTTTCAAGCTAAAAGGTCTAAGAACAAGGCATAAGTGAGATCTCAGGGCCAAGAACCTTGAGCTTGGTAGATGTTTAGACAATAAATCAGCTAGCTGGTCTGTACTTGGAACGAATTACAGATGTACCTTCTTTTAAACTACTTGATCTCGAATGAAATGTAGACCAATCTCAATGTGTTTTGTCTGTGCATGGAAAAATGGATTCTTTGCCATATAGCAAGCATTCAAATTGTCATAATTGAAGACTGAAATTTGATCCAATGGAATGCATAGCTCAGCAAGTAACACTTGTGTCCAAATTATTTCTGCAGTGGCTATAGCGAGTCCTCTATATTTAGATTCAACACTACTTGGAGAAACAACCTTTTGCTTGGAAGCTGACCAGGAGACAAGATTATTGTCAAGGTACAATAGATAGCCATTTGAACTTCTGCGATCATTAGGTTGAGCACCCCAATCAGCATTTGTGAAAGCTTAGATTGTGAAGCTTTTTGAAGATTGTAAGAGAAAACCTTCATTCATTGTCCCTCTTAGATACCTCAAAGTGTGTTTAGCAGATAGCTAATATGCTGAAGTAGGTTGTTTCATAAATTAACACGCCTTGTTAACCATGAAGGCTATATCTGGCCTTGTCAAAGTTACATATTGAAGGGTTCCTACTACACTCCTCTACATGGTAACATCCTTCATTATCTTACCATCAAACTTGGAGAGATTTTTTCCAATTGTTCCTGGTGTCACAGCGGACTTGCTATCAAGCATAGTAGTCCTTTGTAAAAGATCTAAGACATATTTGCCTTGATTTAAATTCATAGACTCACCATCATAAGTAACCTCAATCCCAAGAAAAAAAGATAATTTTCCCAAGTCACGCAAAGCAAACATGGAGTTTAGCTTTTGTATCAGTTGTTGAACTAGAGTAGGGGAACTTCCTATAACGATAATGTCATCTACATAGACAAGGACAATGACAGTTGAGTGACTGCCAAAGTGAATAAACATGGAACTGTCTATTCTTGGTGAATTGAATCCCCAACTCAAAAGGTCCGAGTTAAGTTTGGTGAACCAAGCTCGGGGTGATTGTTTTAAACCATAAAGAGTTTCTTTAATCTACAGACTTTGTCTGGAAAGCTTGGATGATAAAAACCAGCTGGCCATAAACACTTTCTCTTCGAGATCACCATTTAAAAAGGCATTGTGCACATCACGTTTCCTAAGCACCCATCCATAACTCAGGGCAACAATCAACACTATTCGTATTGTAGCAGCTTTCACAACTGGAATAAAAGTCTCAAAATAGTCTAAACCATGAGTTTGATTGAAGCCCTTTGCAATTAGCCGTGCCTTATATCGCTCAATGCTACCATCTAGTTTGTACTTCAACTTATAAACCCACTTACAACCAATAACATTAACCCCTTTTGGTTGATCAACAAGTTCCTAGGTATGGTTTTTGTGTAAAGCTATTAACTCAACTTGCATTGCCTCTCCCCACTTAGGATCTTTAAGTGCTTGTTTCAAAGTAGAAGGCTTAGATGGTTTAGAAGCTATAAGCTTGAACATTTGCTTCTTCTTTTTAAATCTATTCATGGCTCAGGAAATAGCACGGTGTGAAGGAGTAGGGTTAATGGCATGCTGCTATGATGGAGAATCAATTGACACATCCGAGTCAGCACTTACCTCAACAGGTACTTAAGTTTCACATGTTGATATAGTATTAGCCCCTGAGGAAGATGAAGAAGATGGATCAGATTGAATATTAATGAAAGAAGAAGGGTTAATTATAGCTGGGGGAGAAGAGGTTATATCATATTGCAATGATGGAGTTGAGATATTTTTAGAAACATAGGGA
>WUAT03029562.1:0-14090 GCA_010015005.3 Ulmus americana
TTCTTCCTAAAGCTCCACCAGTTCTCTGCCGTTGTCGCCCAACCTTCTTTTCGGTAGTTCATCTTCCCCACTTGTAGTTGGTATAATTTTCTACCTTTTTATCTCATATTTTCATTGGAATTTTAGAGAAATATATAGTTTATGCCCATTTTGTGATATTATATAGCTTTATGAAATTTGTGCTCATTTTGTGGTGTTATTGGATTATTGTTGTTTTTGTGTTGTGAATTTTTTGAGTTTATGGTGATTTATGTTGAAGGTCTGAATATTTATGTTGATTTTATGTATTTTTGGCCAAATTTGGAATTTATGTCGAAGTTCTGGATATTTATGTTGATTGTCTGCATTTTTTGCCAAATTTGGTATTTATGTTGAAGTTCTAGATATTTATGTTGATTTTCTACATTTTTGGCCAAATTTGGAATATATGTTGAAGTTCTGAATATTTATGTGGATTTTCTGTATTTTTGGCGAAATTTGGAATTTATGTTGAATTTATGGATATTTATGAGGATTTTTTGCATTTTGTCCAAATTTGGAATTTATGTTAAAGTTATGGATATTTATGTTTATTGCCTGCATTTTTTTGCCAAATTTGGTATTTATTTTGAATTTTTGGATATTTATATTGATTTTTTGTCAAATTTGGAATATATGTTGAAGTTCTAGATATTTATGTGGATTTTTTGCATTTTTAACCAAATTTGAAATTTATGTTGAATTTCTAGATATTTATGTGGATTTTCTGCATTTTTTTCCAAATTTGGAATTTATGTGGATTTTCTACTTTTTTGGCCAAATTTGGAATTTATGTTGAATTTCGGGATATTTATGTGGATTTTCTGCATTTTGTTAAAATTGAAATTTATGTTGAATTTCTGGATATTTATATCGAATTTATGGTAAATTTGGTTTTGTAATTTAATAAATATGGCAGACGTAGTGTCATATGGAGGAGATGCTAGAGGTGATCCACCATTAGCAGGCAGTTCACGGGTACCATCTCAGTGTGAAACATGTAAGTATTATAATATTTATATAATTATTTTATTTAAATAGATCAATTTGTTTTTCATTGACTGAAATATGACTAATGTTATAACAAATGTATCACAAAGGATAAGAAGAGAAATCTCCAAAGGAATCAACTTACAACAATGATTCATAGCAAATGGGTGTTAGCTGCTGCCCGTTAAGTTCGATTGGGAAGAGCAGACACTCATTCTTGTTGGTGTCAACGCTGAACTGGTGGCCAAATGTGTGGGGAAGCACATCAAACACACTATGGCCCCTGCTACAAGGACCGGGGAAAAGTTCATGATCACTACAAGGAATAAATGATGAATATAGTTAAGGTACTCTACTTGAACATGATGTATTTCTATTGAATTTTTGGTTTATTGTAAACTAATATAATTTAAATTATTGTAGCACTATTTCGATATGTGGGGGAATCAGTTTGAGGTTGAGTACTAGGAAATTCGAGTAGGTGTTGATCGGATGGGTACCGATCGATGTCTTGAATGAAGCACACGGCCCACACCCACTACAAGGAGCACGAGGCAAATATTCCATTCGGCCCAGTAAGCGCCGATGATTGGGTTAGGTGTGTCGGCCTGTTCATCTCCCCAAAACATTTAGTAAGTATTCAACTTAATTACTATTCTTCAAGCAATTTTTTTTTTTTTTTAAATTTAGTTTAATTTGTTTTTTTTTAGGCATGATCTATAAAAAATTAAATTAAGCGGAATAAATCAAAGTGCGAAAGTTTGTAAGGGTCGAAGACTTATTCAACAACTCGTTAGGACAAGGTAAAACTTTAATTTAAATTTATAAATTAATGTTATGTACAAACATTACTAATATACTTTGTTAATTATTGTGTAGAGAAACCTTGAAACTGAAAATGGCCTGGGGTGATCGACTTTTTTAGGATGTTTCACACTGACAACGGGTCGACCACTAGAGCTACTGGTCTTAGAACTAAAAATAAATAGGCTTGCTCTTCAATTGACTCAAAATAGAAAAAAAATTGGGTGAATAAATCATTTTTTATTGAACGTGTTTGTTCACTATGACGAATTTACTGTATTATCCTATTTTATCATACTATGTTCTACTCTACCTTCTCGGAGTTCATTCTCCAGGGAACTCCGTTTTAAATAGTCCAATGTATTATTTCCAATTTCTTATCTTATTTTAAGATCTCATTGGAAATCATATAAAAACAATTCATATTTAATATGGCTATTTGTGCAAGTATTATACGATTAAGAAGCAATTAGCAATTGCTTCTTGTATAGATTGTGTATTAACCTACTATAATTATAGTATACTTTATTGCCTTGAATTATTACATTTATCCGAGTGATCCACAAACAACAACAAAATATCATACAGCCACAGATGACTATATAAGTCATAATTATTTTGATCATAATATTTTAAAATGTGTTTATTGTACTAAAATTTTAGTAATTTAATATTAATTATAAAATTTCGGGCTAAACTGGCAGTAGAGAACCAGTCTCAAACTCAGGAGGCGTTCGTCGGGTGCTGAGGTGGACAAACACGCAATTACAAGAAGAGTGCTCGGCGAACGATACAGTGATATAAAAGGAGTTGTCGGAAAGTAAAGGGCGTCGGAAATCTAGGCACTTATTCCTCTACTACTATTTCACAGGCCAATTTTGGACCTGGACCTTCTTTAGATCCCCCTCCTAGTAAGTTAGCTGTTAAAGCTTGAATAGAGATGTATCGCCATATGATGGAGTCCATGGGAGCTTCCATGCAACGCTTTATGTCCAACGTACAGAGTCAGATGCCTCACATTCAGTTTGACAACGATTTCATCCCGCAGATGCCTAACTTTAGTCAATAGGTTACTCCGGATGCGGAAAAAGAAGATGAGGATCAAGACTTAGGAGTTGATTAGTTTTAATTTTTATTATTTTGTATTCATTAATAAATTGTAAACATTTTTTTTTTGTTTATTTTATTTTAATACTTTTTTTCTTTCTAAATCTTATCTTATTTGGAGTTCATTTAAAAAAAATTGAAAATATAAAACAAAAAAAACTAATTAAAAATATAAAAAATGAAAAAAAAATAAATAAAAACCAATTTAAAAAAAAAATCTGTAGTGACGACTAATATCATCGCTATAGATTGTAACTCTATGTTGTCATCGCAATTAGGAACCATGCACAGACTAACTGCGACTATATATGTTGTCGTAATAAATTTATAGCAACGACAAGTCCTTATATAGCGACGACATCTGTTGTATGTTGTTGTTATAGCTCTTTTTTTCTTCTTGTAATGTTCAATACTTCTTAAATTTAGTTAATTAATTTGGTTTTTAATAATTTTTAAAAATTATATTTCTAAAATAATTAAAATGGGGAAAAAAGATTAAGGGATAGCCTTATTTAGAATTAGGGAAAATTACAAATCGATACTATCTAGTTATACGAAATTTCATTTGATATCTCAAATTTTCAAAAAAGGCAAAGTGGATCTTCTAGTTTTCTTAAATTACATCTAGGTATATATCTAATTGATTGATATTTTAAAAAATATCAATTAAAAAGATTTTATGACCCGTTTTATTAATGGGCCCAAATAGTATCTCAAATATAACAAAAAGACCACTATAATTTTTTATTCACAAACTAGACAACTTTTTAAATTAATTTTGGCACGTTTTTAATTTGAAAAGCACAATATTAATTTCATCGTGCTTTACAAAATATTATTGCACTCCATTCAAAATTCAAATTTTAAGCTTGATAAATTAATATCGGGTTTCACATATCACAATTGCCCCATTTTTCAAATGTGAAGCGCGATATATCACCATCTCGCACCCTAATTTTTTAGATATGAAACACGATATAATATGTTGCACTTCACAAATTACTATCGCGCATGATTCTGAGTTTGAAAACTCATATTTTTTCATAGATTTAGGTGACCTCTCATCTTTCTCCTGAATCCATAACGAAATCTAAAAAGAAGAAATAGAGGAGGAGAAGACGAAAAAGACGCAGAAGAAGACGTATAAGCGGAAGAAGAATCAAGAGACGCCTTCATGACCTCCATGTGGGTTTTTACCAATCATCACTGCCATTGTAATCTTTATCTAGGCATCCGAATATGATCCCTCCCAGGCTCTTCGCCTCCACAATCCTCGCATCTTTCAAACTCCTAAACTTTATGTTCATTGAAAAAATTAGAGCGGAGCGAATTTCAACCTCTAACTCCAACGTTGTTGGTATTTGTCTGCCGATCATTGTTGCAAGTCAAATGATAGAATCGTCAATTGTTGTCGCATGGTGGAAGGGTCGCTAATCTAGGTATTGCGGGCCATGTCAATTGAGCATTAGGGCATAGGCTTGAGGCTTTTTGGGTTTGGGGGCTTCGCGGGTTTTGGGATTACACTGAGCGGGTGTAGGTTTGTAGGGGTTTGTGCTAGTGACGGAAGGGAAGGGAAGCAGCGGTGTGTTGGGACTTGGGAGGGGGGCTGCAATTGATCGAAAGGGAAGGTAGAAGAATAAAATATTTTGTTTTTGTTTTTGTTTTTGTTTTTATTGAAAAGAAATATTAATTTATAGATTATTTTTTAAAAAAAAAATTAGAGATAATTTTAGTACTAGAACATCTTTTTAAAAATTTTGATTTCTAGAGGTACAATATGTAATTAATTTTTCCCTTTTTTCACAAGTAATGAACAACAATTATTTGATTGTAGGGATGTAGCAAATGCTATATCTATTATTGAACTGGATATAGCAACTTTATTACAAAAGCCGAATATTTAGCTGCATTCTGAGACTTGTCAGAGAGCGATTTTTACGAGTTTTGCTTCAACTAATTTTCATAATTAGCCTGTGTACCTCTTTTACTACTTATACCAACGATCGATGGTAGCTTCCTTTTTTCTATCTTTGTTGGTAAAAACCTTTTTGTTCTATCTTCATCCAACAGCTGCTAGCCTGGAGGATCACCATTGGCTATTTAACCTATTTTGTAAAAATAAAAATAATAAATTTAAAAAGCTAAAGGTTAAAAGCTGACCATCTGGTCAGCATACACATAAATATGTTTGGTTCAAAAGTTAGTGATAAATTGGGCATCCAAAGTAATCGGACACGTGTACGGCCACCGTAGCCCACCTCACCCCATCGGTATCTTTCAAGTACATAGTCAGAAGTTTTTCTTTTTTATCCCTTATCATCAAGAATGAGATTAAACGAGTTTACTAGAGAGAGAAAAGCAAAAGCTATTACTTTTTACTTAGTTTAGTGGGTGTTTGACACGTGTACAGATAGAAACTAGGGTTTTATTGGTTCGTACTCTATTGTGCAGAGGGTGGCAAGAGATGAGGTAGAAGTGGGAATGGGAAGCACGAAACTACATTGTTTCGTTTAATGAAACACAAAGTAAAGAACACTAGAAAAGCTACAAATACGGATCACATGTAGAGTCCATTTTGATGAAGAAAGCCTGGTTTATATTAGGGGACCATATTTTTCTATTTCTTTTTCTTTTGGGTGATATTCATGGGGACCATATATAAATAATTATACTATATGCTTTGCAAATATATATATTATTTTACCTGTGGATTTTTAGACAATAATATTCATAAACATGACCCTGCACTAATGTTTCTTTTAATGAAACAAAAGCTAGGCTAAATAAAAGGTATTTTTAGATGGGGGACCATATTGATTGAGTATATATATATATTTTTATTTCTTTTGGGTGATGTGCGAAGGGGACCATGTAAATGTAAACATACTATATAAATAATATATAAGGAATTTTGGGCCATCATCATTGTACCAAAATTATTCTCATCTATGCATCTTTGAGTTTTAGATCCCCAAGCATTATTTATCAGACAGATATATGTGTATAAATATTAATATTTTATATGGAACTATATATCTCTTGGAGGTTTGTGATCTTCCTTTATTTGTATAGTAGATAAAATATCACTTTGAATGAAAAAGAAAAGAAAAGGTATTGTGATCTTCCAAGATTTACACTAGTTTAATCATTGACCACGAAAGGAAGATCAAAATATAGTTGGGAAATCATTGATAATATATTTATATGAATTACAGGTTTCCAAAAAAAAATAATTTGCAGGCTTTCCCTCAAACTAAGTTAAAGTAGGTATTGGCAGGGTTTATAGTGCAATAGACGTTAAAAGGTTAAAGCATCAGAAGGGTGATCGAGACTAAACCTTTCACTACACAATGAAAAAAAAAAAAAAAACCCACACACATCCACACAAATATACACAACTTTCTTCACCGACACTTATTTAGTTAGGTTCGTAGGATAATTGATATAGCACGAAAAAAAGTTAATTCTATAAATTCCTGAATAGATTATATAAACAATGTGTGTAAATGAAAGTCAATTCATAGTTCATAAAAAAAAAAATTCAATTAAAAAGGTTGTAACTTACAAATAAAAATTCTTTAGAAACCACTGCTTCAAATCAAACATGTATTAGATAATATGTATTAAAATCGTTATTATTATTCATAAGTTGTGTTAAAACAGTTAATGCAATAATTTTCTTCTATTTTCAACCGTTGAATACTGACGTGTGACACAATAAAATTGTCTGGCTCATTATTTGATAACCGAAAATAAACGAAAACTATTACCATGACTAATTTGGCATAACTTATAAACAATAATGATTGATTGATACATATTTTAAAACAAATAACTGATTTAGTACTAACTTAAAAAATGAGTGATGGTTAATGTGTTTGCCCAAGGCATTTAAAATTTATATTTAAGCTCCTCAATTTTTTTGTTTCAATTAAAAAGATTTCAACTTAGAAATAAAAATGTTATTTATATTTTTGTTTATATAAAAGAAAATTACCTCTTTACGTTTTTGTTTTTTTTTAGCTCCCTTCCAATTTGCAATGATAACAAATGAGAAAACAAAAAAATATATATGCAGGTTAATTAAGAGAGATGGGTAGGGGTCAGATATAATAAAAACACTATTGTCCCATCAAGGGTCCCTTTAGTTTTGGTTGCAAATGCAGCTGCAGAGCAGACCTGAATGAAACTCATAAAACGACCCAGCTGGGTCCTAATGAGATATATGCTCATCTGTATCACCAATCAACCCCTTTATCATCACTCAACAACCAAAATATTATAACATTTCTTTAAATAAAATTAAAAAAAAAATCTTACTTGCCCTTTTATTCTTTAACAAAAGTATACGAAAATAATAAAGAAAATTCAAGATGAATGACTTTCTTTTCGTTTTGTTCCTTTAAACTAAGGTATAATTTTTTATGTTTTATTATATTTGAGGTTGAGATTTTGCAATGGGCAAATTTAACTCGAGAGGAAATTTCACCTACTACCACCACTTTTTTTTTTTTCTGTTTTGGTGAGGTCTTTTTTATCTTAGATAACAAATGTGGTAAAAATACAATTTTATATGAATTTTGATAGCATCCGAAGAATATAGGTCATCCATCCATATAGTTCTTATAACGGGACTTATGTGGAATCCACATAGACAAAAAGCTAAGACGCATCTATTATTATTATTATTATTATTCATTTACATGCTCAAGTAAAATGTAAGGATATTTTTGGTACAATAGTTGGTTCCAAAAATGTAAGACCCTTCAAATGGGAGGTAGTTTTGAAAATCTCCCTTCACGTGAAGAGATTAAAAAAAAATAAAAAATCCTGTGTGGTGACAGCAAATTAAATAAATAAGAGGAAACTAATAAATAAAAGGAATAATTAGAGGAAATTACACGAGATGACACTTTCTTTTTTTAATATATCATTTTTTTCTTAATTTGAAAATCATTATATTTGAAGAACTTTTTAAATGAGTTTTATAGGCAGTTGCTTACCAATTGTTTTCCGGTCAAAGAGAGACTTGCCATTTGTTTCCAAATTATTGATATAAATTGTCTTGAAAGTATCTTACACCTCTTTGTGTTTTGCGATATGTCCAGCAAAATTATGGCTTGCTTTTCCATGGAATCTGCGGTTGGATTCATTGGAGCTTGCTACTCCAATGCACTTCCTTAGATTCTTATGGACGTTGGAGGCTCAGGATTATCGAATGGCTAAGGGGAATGTTGGGGAGGAGTATCCTCTTGTTTGCTTTGGTGCAATCTGATCAAATGTGGAAACATAGGAACAACATCACTCATGGTAACATCTTTTGTTGGAAATCCAAAAATATATCCCTACTTGTTCTCTCCTGATCGCATAAGCTTACGCTGCAGAATATGCTATTGATTTCGCTACTGCTGCTCCCTAAAATGCAGTCACTTTCTCTGGTGATGCCAAGGTTGTTTTGGATGCTTTGAACTCTCTCAATACCAGTGTTGATTGGTCTATTTTTACTATATTGGATAAATGTATTACTAAACTTAACTCTATCACTTTTTGGTCCTTTTGCTTTGCACCTAGAGTAGCTAATATCCTAGCACACAACATATGCAAAATGGTCTATGTATTGTTTTTTGTGAGAACCAGGTTGTTGGTGATACCCTTCCATCTGCAGTGGCTTCGAACTATGTAGAATGGTCCTTTTTGTAGTGCTTTGCCCCTTGTTTTGGTGTTTAATTCAATTCAATTTACCCAAAAAAAAAAAGTATAAAAGTTCCATTTTGTAATGGAATTCATTTGAGAGGTAAGAAAAAAACTTAGATGCCCTATTTTTTAAGGTATTCATGTAAAATATCCCAAAATAATTGGCCCAATCTTCTCTGATATGAGTTTGGGCTGAAAGTTTAATGGTCCATGGGTTTTAGCCCACAAATGACAGAAACCCAAAAGAATAAGCCCACTCCATTTGGTTTCTTGGTTAGCCCAAAAAGATGCTTGTGTTATTCCTAGAATGTTCTTTTTCTACATTTACTTCTCTATCTTCTTTCCAATAAAGGTTCAAGATTAAGGTTCCATAAGAAATCCATTATTAGTGTGTGTATATATGGGTTCCACCATATTCCATAGTCTCCTCTATTAATGTCAAAATGTTCAACAACATCATTAATGTTCAATAAAATCATTACATGGGAGGTAGTTATATGCAACTATTAGCGTTTGGATCATTAACAAATGTCATTATAATAGAGAGAGAAAAATGTATTGACAAATCATATTTTGGATATAGAACGGTGGTTACAAAAGGGCCACTTTTAAGTACAGTGTAATGGTTTCTCCTTCCCAAAGGGAAATGATTACCAAGTGCCCGCTTTCTATTTTGGATGGTAAAAAGCAAACAGTTGGGAAAGTTTGGTATGAGGTTCCTTCATAACAAAAACATGAACAAACAGATTCAAGAAAAAGGACAAAACATTGATGATTCTTTTGGGTCAGAAAACAAGAAACTCAGGAAGCAAACTATATAGGGAAGAACGTGGCAGTGGTTGTTGTCTCTTCGGTTAAATGTTGAGTCTTCTTCACGTCCAAAGTTTAAGAGACTAGCAATGGCAGCTCTCTTTTTGACCCATTTATTGAGTCATCCACACGAAACCCAGTGAGACTTTGACACAAAAGAACACACACCACCATGATTTGCATGTCTTAACAACCTTTTTACTTTCTAGGGAAACCAACAGCAACTTATCTAGTGTTCGTTGAGGCTATGTACTCCAAGTGTTTTAATTAGTTTTCGTTAAAATAGTTAAAGTATAAGAGCGTCACAAAACTAATATTTATAAGAATATTGATTATTTGGTAGTCTATAGTTTACATTAATGATAAAAAATATTCTAGTATTTAAAAAAATACATGGGGAATTGGCACCTAGAGCATGCTAATATCTAATTACCCTCATTATATTATTTAATTATTAACTAAATTAATAAAATCATTAGAAAAAACTAATTTATACCCAAATATAATCAAACCCCCAATTTATTTATTTATTTTTTGTTTTAGTAAAGTTTTATTATTTAAAAAATTTGTTTATTAAATGATAATTTTGGTATTTTAAAAAAAATTACGTTGACTTATGTTGACTAAGATATCAACTGTCATAAAAAACAAAAAAAAACTATCAGTATACCAAATTGTCTGCATGTCTTTTTTCAAACGCTATGTTACTTTTTATCATTAACAAAAATTACAAGATATCAAATAGTCAATATTCTCTTTTTCTATCCCAAAATTGAAACAAAAAATTGGTATCATTAGTATTCTCAATTTTTTTTTTTTTTATTGTGCTAATTAAAACAATAGCCAAAGATAAGAAAGCACTTGATTGCTAAATATTTCCCTCTTTTCAATCTATCATTGCATAATCAATCATGGACCTTAGGTATGTATATTGCTAATCTATGTCACAACTTAACAAAAAGCGAAAATATTGTAAAATAAAGTATATTGTGGTTCACGCACCAAACGACAAACCCTACAAAGTCAATCCAAATATCCCATCGAAAAGGAACTCCCACCATTTAAGCAGATTCTTCTAATCATCTCATCATTTCACAATAACAAGTCTTGACACTATAATTCCATCCTCAATTTTCCGATTATAATTAATTAAATTTTACAAATTTGACCCTTCTTTTAAATGGAAGCTACCAAGCTTCCCTCCAAACCTCCCATGCCAAAAAACCCACCATGTTTCTCTTATTCCTCTACTCTCTTTCTCTCCTCATCTTCCTCATCAATTGCCCACCAAGTGCTCTAGCAAGAGTAATGCCGAGCAAAACGACAGACCCATCAACCAAAACGACACCCAAAAGCTACTCAAATAAGTTGGAAAACTTAGAGAGCTTTCTTCATGCTCAAAAGTATCTCCACCATTTCGGTTATCTCGTACCCCGAAATGAGAATTTAACCGATATATTCGACACACGGTTCGAGCTAGCAATTGCCCGATTCCAATCCAATTTCGGGCTCCCCATCACCGGAAAGCTCGACTCCGATACTTTACGTCAAATCTCGGCCCCGAGATGTGGCGTTCCCGATACGAGTTTTACGTTGCATGGCACGAGACGATACGTTTATTTTCCGGGAAAACCTAGGTGGACGAGACAAATGCCGATGACGCTAACGTACGCATTCTCGCCGGACTATATGATCAGATATGTGAAAATATCGGAGATAAAATCAGCATTTAAGCGTGCTTTTTCGCGGTGGGCCTCGGTGATTCCGGTGAGTTTCGCCGAGATTGAAGACTATATCTACGCCGATATAAAGATAGGGTTTTACAGTGGTGATCATGGCGATTCTGAGCCGTTCGATGGGGTTCTTGGGGTTTTAGCTCACTCGTTTTCGCCGGAGAGTGGGAGGTTTCATCTCGACGCGGCGGAGACGTGGGCGGTTGATCTTGATAAGGAGAAATCGACGGTGGCGATTGATTTGGAATCGGTGGCGACTCATGAGATTGGGCATTTGTTAGGGTTGGCTCATAGTTCGGTTAAAGAGTCTATAATGTACCCTAGCTTGAATCCTAGAGAAAAGAAGGTGGATTTGCAGCTTGATGATATACAAGGAGTTCAATCTCTTTATGGATCAAACCCTAATTTTTCAATTGGTTCTTTATCAGAATCAGATTTATCTACAAACCAGGCTGTTAATTTCAGAGCTAGATCATCAATATGGGTATTTTTCATGCTGGTTCTTTCTTCCTTGCCCATTTTTTTTCTATCAAATTAATTGGTTTTTTTTTTTATTTATATTTTTCCCGAAGGGTGTAGATATTCACTGCTCTTGAGTGATTTTTTTGGGGATCTATATATAGATATAGACACACATGTACAAGAATTCAAAATGAAGCATCTGATTTCGTATCTAGATATTTATTGTGATGATCTTGTCGAAAATAATCATCCAACTAAAAGTTGGTATCAACTATCAATGTTTGTTTGTCTTAATAAACTTCTTCAATATATAATTGAAAACCTATATATTAATATTAATATTATTGTTTGGTTAATGAACATTTACATGTCACAATCATCAAACCACATATTATAACTAATTAATTAGTTAGGTGCCTATCTTAATATACAATGACACGCGTCAAATTTAAACAATGCTCTAGAAGTCTAACTAGGGATAATTAAAGAAGAGTTTTTAAATATTATTAATAAAGTTGTATAAAAAAAAAAAAAAAAGTAATAGTAGCCGTTTGGTTGGCTATTCTAAATAGTCTGTTTTGTTCTGAATATTCGTCCCTTTTATTTTCTTTGTTCTCACCCCTATTCTTTTTTCTCTTACGACATTCACAATACTTCCTATTCTTCATTATTTTTTTAATAAAATATTATATCTCTCTACTATCTTTTTAATAAACTAATATTACCTATCTCTACTACTCCACCACTTTTTTAATAAAATATTACCTCTCTCTATTACTCCACCACCTTTTTAATAAAATATTACTTCTCTCCACTAGCCCACCACCTTTTTAATAAACTAATATTATTTCTCTCTATTACCTTACTATCTTTTTAATAAACTAATATTACATATCTCCACTGTCTCACCACATTTTTAATAAACTAGTACTTCTCTCAACTATTTTTTTAATAAAATATTACCTCTTTCTACAATTTTTTAAATAAAATATTACCTCTTTTTATTATATTATTATTAAATTTTGTGGACCCTATCAAAATACTCTATTTATAATACTTTCAACAAAATATATTATTAATCTCAATACTCTATTTAGAATACTCAAGAATGACAAACTAAACAGAAATAATAAGGTATTGAAGTAATAAGGTATATATATATTATAAAGTGGGTATATATATATATTATAAAGTGATATAATATATAATTGACTCACCAACCAGATTTGTTGGGCGACCAAGTTAGAATTAATTACAATATTCTTCTGCTTTTTGATTTCTTTTTAGAAAAACGCTTTGGTATACCGAATCACAGCCAAAGTTGGACTTGAGTCTTCCACCAGTCTTTTTCTAATGTACTAGAGATGGAGATCAACATTAGCGGCTATGATTTTATATTTTTAGAATGGGACGGCTAATCGGACGTCATACAATTTGTTTCTAAGAAAAGAAAAGATCGAAGCTGGCTGAAAAATGGGAAAAAGTAGTAAAAAAAGGATGGTACAAAATTAAAGATAAACTAAAAAATGGAATATTGTTTGGGTACTTGGAAAGTAGATAGAAAGTGAATAAGTATGTTTGATACGCGATTTAAATATAATTTTTGTGATTTGAACATAATTATTATAAAAAATTTGGTAAAAATAAATAGGGTCTACAAGTTTAAAAAATAATTTTATGTAAAAGGTGGTCTTGAGATATTGATGCATGTTTAATAATAAAATAATATATATTTTATGTGAAAGTTGGTGAAAATATTAATAATATAATGTAAATGGTAGTAAGGTTTAAGTGTGTAAAATGTGAGAAGATTTAGATGTGTAAAATAAAAAAATATGGTAGAATGATGTAAAAGGTGCTAAAATCCACATTATATAATAGATTAGGATAATAATTAGAATAGAGAAAAAGAACAAATTTTTAAAAAGTTTTTAAGAGTAAAATAGAATTTAAAAAAATTTAGATAGGATGTAAAACAAAGCAAATGTTTCTCTCAAAAACCCTTTGTCTTCCCCAAAAGCTAGCAAATCCAATCTCCTAAATTTGAGTATAATTGTATAACTGGTAATTATGTAGATATTTTTATGTGTAAACCTATATTAGAGTAGATAACACTACTACAAAAAAGGGTTTTCGAGAGGGTTAAAAACTCATACGAAAAAGTTTTCGTGAGGATATAAAACCCGTCTTCGTAATTGGTGGTGTGGTATGTTATTCACGAGGGGGACTTTTCGCAACGGGTACCCATCGCGGAAACCGACTTTCCACGGGAGTTATACGGATAACCGTCGCGGAAAGTCAGTTTCCGCGAGAGTTGTCCGTATAACTCTCGCGAAAAGTCTATTTTTTTTTTTTTTAAATTTACACTGAAATTTACATTTTTCCCACGGGTTGTCGAATCCCGTGATTTTAATTACGGCTCACCTGTTAAAAAATTAATCCAGAAATTTTAGCCAAAAAATAATAATTTCA
>WUAT03029672.1:0-20894 GCA_010015005.3 Ulmus americana
GAGTTTTGGATATTTCTGGTTTATGTATAAAACAATTTTTTTTTAAAAATCTGCTATTCCATTAGGACTGTTTTTTCCAACAAAAACTTGACATCCGTTCTAATTCTCAGATGGTGGTGAACCAACTTCTAGGAACCTATGAAGCCAAAGATTTAAAAATGGTATCCT
This sequence comes from Ulmus americana, assembly GCA_010015005.3. Taxonomy (NCBI): domain Eukaryota; kingdom Viridiplantae; phylum Streptophyta; class Magnoliopsida; order Rosales; family Ulmaceae; genus Ulmus; species Ulmus americana. Next base: position 169 of record WUAT03029672.1, read on the forward strand.
ACCTAGACCATGTGAAGACTTTGCAATATACATTCGAATCATTCAACATCGTTCAAATAGCCAAACTCGAGAACAGCCATGCGATGCCTTAGCAAATTTGGGCTTTTCAATTCTCGCAACTGACTCTCAATCAATTCCACTCCAATATCTCCAATGGCCTGCTATTTGGAAAGATCCACCTGTAGAAGATACCACACCTGACACATCTGACTCATGGATAACTTTAATCATACGCTACTTGACCATCGATGAACTTCCAAAGGACAAAAATAAAGCATGACGCCTCCAAGCTAAGGCTGTAAGATTCACAATCCATGATGGTAAACTCCTAAATAGGTCTTTCTCAAGACCCTACCTCAGATGTGTGACTCTAATCAAAGCAAGCCGCGTTCTATCAAAACTCCATCAAGGAGAATGCAGAAACCATTCCAGGGGATGCAGCCTTGCTAACTGAGCCCTCATTGCCGGCTACTATTGGCCAACCATGCTCTTGGACTCTACCAACTATATCAAGTGCTATGATAGATGCCAACGCTTTGCCGAGGTATCCTACCTCCCTCCTGAGCAACTCAAGCCCAACCTATCTCCATTGCCTTTCATGAAATGAGGAATTAACATTGTGGGGAAGCTTCCTATAGCACCCGGCCACTGTGTCTACATGCTCGCTGTCACAGACTACTTCACCAAATGGGTAGAGGTAGAGGCTGAGGCTTACCATCATGTCCGTAACAGTGAAGTGAAGAATTTCATCTGGAAAAATGTGATATGTCACTTCGGAATTCCCAAGGAGATAGTGACTGACAATGGGTATTCATCTTATTCAAATTCCAAGACTTATGCAAGGAATGGGGAATCAAGCTCTCCTTTTCCATTCTGCGCTATCTGAAAGCCAATGGCTAAGCAGAGTCGACCAACAAAATAGTTACCAAGATCATCAAGAAGTGGCTCAACAAGGCAAAAGGTCTTTGGGCAGACAAGCTACCTAGTGTGTTTTGGGCCTATCGAACCACAGCCCGAACCTCTATAGGAGACACTCCATTCTCACTCATATATGGCACGGAGGCAGTCATTCCTGTCAAATATGGCATTCCATCTGCAAGGTATATGTGGCTCGACAAAGACACAAATTGGGAGCTGCTCAATCATAACCTTGATGAAATTGACAAAGCTCATCTCCACATAGAATGTCACGTGAACGAGGGACAAAAAAAAAGAAAGCTAAAGGTGCTCATAAACCGGCTCAAAATATAGCCCGGGATGAGCATGATTATATGGCTAAGGAGTAAAACTGTCGAGAGCAAGGCGCGAACCGCAAGCGAGTCTTGCAATGATAAGGAAAAATCTGCGAGATATTCCCAGTTCTGGGTCATAGAAGCTCGAGGGGAACACATATTGATCCAACCATACTGCAAGGAAAATTGAGATGTGCGTGTTTATATCACTGAGAAATCGTTGTCTGAAATGTGCCACCCATGAATTTGGAGACAGCTGATTGTGAACATATGCCCGTTCATCTCCCTCCAACAGTAGAGCAATCACCTGTGCTTCCTCCACACTTAAGCTTTCATCTTCTACAATTAGTGGCTCATTTCCACTCAATGGCAGGTGAGTTAACATGTGAACATCAAGTAATGTCACGGTGAACTCATGGAAATAGGCGACGAACGTGTGGGACTCGTGGTTCCACAGACTCATCAATGGGATTACATTTCTATAATCCCGAGGAATCTGGATATGGGTATAAATCTCCAACACAGAAGTAATGCCTAAACGATCAAATAATGTTCTATTTGTAGGCACTATCTCATTCATCCAACTGGTAAAGTCTCTTATCGGCAGTTGAGAAACCCAAAGGCCACGCAAGACAAAGGGAACGCGTTGGTGGTAGCAGACCACCCAAGGCACACCAACAGTGGAGGGATGTAGCCCATTTCTCCAGAGGGACCAAACTCAGCAAAGGGCCTTGCTAATCCTCTAATGTCTCCCGAGTTGTACAAAACCTGGGTTTCAAGCCTGACTAATCTTTCACGGTACCCCTCCAGATTCTGCTTGTGACTGATTGGAGCCATAAGTAAAGCAGAACAAATTTCTGGTAATGAGATGGGGCAACAGTATTAACAAAGCCAGGAATGAGACTAAAACTTAATAGATGAGGTCTTGGCTTCAAAAAGGAGCGTGATTAACGGGCCTCTTATATGGGAAGAAAGGTCAGTAAAGGAAGGTTCAGTAGAAGCAAGGGTTTTGGAACATCTCAGTTTGATGAGTGAACACTAAAAAGAAAAGAGAGAAACTTGAGGGAGAAGTGTGTTCAGAAAGGAAGGAGTACAAACGAGAGGCCAAAATTTCAAAAAGTCTATTTTGCCCTTATCAAAATTTTTAAAAAAAACAAAAGAAGAAGAAGAAGAAGAAAATCCTAAAGATGGAGCCTGTCAAAAACAAAAAGAAAGAAGTGATCTCGACAAGTGACTCGTGCCCCATTAGGATTGATTCTTTCCAAAGAAGACAATGTTTTGAAGGGAAAAAGTAATAAAGGAAGCTTCTAATATGCGAAGTCTTCAACATGTGAGGATTTTGATACGAAGCGATATGCTAAAAAAAACACGCAAAATGTGGAACCACTTATCTGAGATGAGCAATAACTATCAAAGCAGTAAAGGCGAGAGTCAATTGTTTCGAAACCAACAGAATATTCGAGGGAAAAGAGTGGTAAACAGGAACAAAACAAAAGGAATGTTCTGCATTACATATTACAGTCACGTCATATTTCCTCCTAAGCAAAACCCAACTTCTAGAAATCAATCTCACGGTGAAGGAGAAAAATAGTACTCGAGAGGCACTGAAGATCTTACTTTAGATTATTAATCAGGATCTCTTTTTGTAGCAAGTCGGCTTCCTTCTGCTGCAATTGCTGGCCTTTATGAACAAGAGCTGTATCCTTCAAGTACAGGAGACGTGATAGGGCGCGAACCTCCTTCTGGTACGACCATGCCAACGTACAACATGGTGGTCGTTTGTTGGCAGGGGTGGTGTACTGATCACCCGAAGAGAACCCCTCGAAAGGTGGTGGAAGCTGCACCCCAGACGGTGGAGGAAGTGGCACCTTGAATGGAGGTGGAAGTTGCCCCCCAGACGGCAGTGGAAGTTGCACCAAAATCATCGGAACTTGGTATTCCATGTTCAAGTTTGGATTAAATGGCAGGTTTTCCATAAGAGAAATAGAGAAAGCAAAAGAAGAGAAAGAAAGCAAGAAAGGAGCAAGAAAGCTCTAAGAAGAAGAGTAAAAAATGGAATAAAAGTGACGCCTGAGAAGAAGAATAAAGAGAATGAAAAAAAATGATGAGTTAATGCCCTTGACTGAAAGAACAAAAGAAAAAGGGTAGTTTTGAAAAATGATCAAATGGAAAAATGGTAATTCAAAAAAAAAAAAAAAAAGATTCAAAAATGGAGTGATGTGTTGTCACATCAGAAGGTAGGCAGGCAAATGGCTTGGTAGGGAGGCAGGGATAAGGCTACGTGGAGCCTTCTTCTGCCAAGAATAAAACAACAAATCCCCTATATTATAGATGTGCCCGGATACTCTAAATTGCTTATGCAAAAATATATATATATATATATATATATATAACAATAAAATTTGAGCTTGCAAGGCACGCTCAAATGGGGAAAGGAAGCTGAACTCATGGACCTGTGCATCAAATATTTATTTTGAACGAATATTTGATATTTTTGAAACAAATATTTGTTTTTTTTGGAACAAATGCATATCTTGATATTTTTAGAACAAATTTTTGAAACAAATCTATATTTTGATATTTTTTAACAAATATTTTTGGTTTTTGAGAATAAACCTCTTACAAAATAATAAAATAGAATTGACTGAGAAGTTTGGAAAGCAAACTTATATTCCAATAAGTATATATATTATGCACTGACAATTTCGTTTTGTAATGTTACAGGAAACAGGGGGCTTCCAACAAAATTTGTGAATAGCAATAGAATTGAAAGTTTTCAAGCAAAATAAGCAATAGTAACCATAGGTAATAAAGCATGTATATATTATAAATAATTATTTTTATTACAAATGAGAAACAGGGAACTCTAGTAAAGAGGAAGAAGAAAAGAAACAATGACAACAACAACAACGCAGATACAAGCTAATTAGAATCATGACCAAACAAAGGGCCTTCCTGAGAAAAGAGGAACCTGAGCCCTGAACTATTTTTACATCCAAATAATTCTTGAACTAGCGAAGTGCTTCATCTTTTAGACTCTAGATACTCCGGGCATTCTTCTCCTCCAAAAGCTGCTTCTCAGCATCCTGAACCTCAAGTTTAACCTTAACTAGGATTAGATCAACATGCAAGGCTGAAATCTCTTCTTCAAGGGCAGAAATACAAGCGACCAGTGGAGCATATCTGGGTTGGGAAGAAGAAAAGTAGACTGTTTCAAAAAGGGACCCAGAAGGGCCCTCAACGCCATGACCACGAGAAGGGAAAGAGTGCGGTGGAGCTTGCATGGTAGAAATAACTCGATCAGAATAAACCCTAATGGTAGAACCGCCAGGAGAAGAAAAAGCAGAAGAGGAAGAAAAAGGAGAAGACATCTTAAAAGAAATCCATAGGCAGAAAACAATAAGGGAGGTACCATCTATTTATAATTGAAATATATACTCTATAATAAATATAATATTGCATAAGGTGCACCTAAGGAAAATGTAGAGTTTTTAGTTTTATCTCAAACTCTACAGGTGGCTAATGTTCCTGAGTGGTTCCAATACGACACAAATTAATCGCACATGGGGGTCATGTGATGGGAAGTATGTTGGAAGTGTGCAATGGTTGAGTTTCATCCATCGTCATCGAAATTATTTGGTTCTTGTTAAAATAAATTCTAAAATGGGTCAAGAAAAGCCAAAAATAATTTAATAAAGCCCCAATTTGCAAATAATTTATTGTCTTATAATGAAATGCCGAAAAGGCATCTCTTTGTTCCCTTTCATTAAGTCTCATTAAGCGCGTAATAGGAAGTTACGACAAAAGACTATTTTGCCCCCAAAAGACTAATGAGGTGTCCCTCTAATATGGGCGTAGCATGTAAAAAGACTAATTATTTGGCTATAAAAAGAGATGGCACGTATTGGCTAAAGGCAGAGAATATATCCTAGCAAAAGGAGAGCAAATAGGAAGTGGTCTGAGAGTTACGGAGAGAGAAAGAAAGGAAAGAAACAGAAGGTTTGAGTTGAGGAAAAATAAATAATAAGAAAGAGAGGAAAAAGGAGCTGAGTGAAAAGAAGGATATTTGCATTTAAAAGATAATATCATCTCTATTTCACATATTACACCTATTATCTATATATATACATATATATATTATCATACATATATTATACATATATGATATATATCTATATATTTACGCTTATCTATTGCTTTATTCCTGTTGTTTCTCTAGTATTTATTTATTGTTATATCACGCAATACTATTTCGAGAATAAAGGTTCTAAACAATAATATTTATTTATTATTTTTGAGAGAGATTTCTCAAATATTTATTTATTGTTATATCACACAATATCATTTCGAGAATAAAATTCTCAACAATAATATTTATTTATTACTTTATTCGAGAGAGGTTTCTCGTAGTTTAATAGTGTTAATCTGTTATATCACGCAAATGCGATATCAGGAACAAAATTTTCGTCTAATACAATAATACTTATTTACTATTTATTCTATATACATATACATATACTATTTATTTATTTGTTATGAATATATATATTTATTTATATATCCACATATAAGTTAATATATATATATATAATACACTTAATTATTTTTGGCTTTTCACCCCGTCTTGATCCATTTATAGTAACACATATTTTGACAAGAGTTGAAGCTTTTTTCCATTTTATTCATCTGACATATTTCTTTTACAGAAGTAAACTAATGATATTTTCTAGTATTTTTTTTTTCCTGTCTTGTATATTCTTACACGTCCACTGAGTCTAAGATCCGTGAGATAACGGAGGGACGATGAGGTCGCGTAGAGATCTACAACAACAGTTGATTGATTGTTCCATCTCGGACCTTGGAACATAATCTATGCAACAAACTAAGCTAGTTGTACTCTATTTAACACAATCATGGACGAGTCACATCTCCCACACTTTCATTCAATAAGATGGGGGGTGTGGGCTTGGAATATTGTGGCCTATTAGAAATAATCCCACATTAGAAATATATGAGAAATACTATAACTTAATGTATGGATTGAGTTATTCTATTTAGTATCAACTGATTTTAAGTTGAAACCTCAAAAAGGCTTTCCCTTCAATATGTAACATGGTATCAAAGCAATCAAAGCTTCTGTTGTCTCCACATTTGACCTCCATTTGAGACCTTTCAGCCAATATGTGCCAATTTCTAGTATTGGGTTCTTTGATTTGATCCAAAATTCACAAATTTCCTGAAATATATACCCACAAATTTTCCGATCAGTCTTGTGGGATTCTTCCAAAAATTGTGTACCTACAAAATTTCCTTATTCGTCCATGTGAGATTTTTTTAAAATATCACGTTCAGCCCTGTCATGGTATCTTAAAGGTCATTCATTACACTCATACTTTTAGATCTAAACGTGATGGAGGTGTATTAGAAATAGTCTCACATTAAGAATATATGGGAAACACTATAACCTAATATATAAGAAACACTATAATATAATATAGGGATTGAGTTTTTCTACTTATTACCAATTCATTTTAAGTTGAAACTTTAATCTCGTTTCAAAAGCCTTTCTTTTGAATTTGTAACACATCCACAAAATAATTTTATCAAAAAATAAAAAATTTATACTTAAATTAATGAAGAAATTCATCTAAAATATTCCTCAAATCTAATGATTTTAAAAACAAATAAAAATAAAATGGTTAATGAAAAAAGTGTCACTTCCGGTAATTTTAGCCGGCTAAAGCGGTTCATTACTCGATAAGATTGCCCAAGCCTAGCTTAGGTGGAGATGATAATGGGTTTGGATGGTTGGGTGCAGTGGGCCTATATTTTTTAGGCACGTGAGTCAGATTGTCTGGGTTAGAAAGGCTGCGATTATAAAAGTAGGGTGGCAATTGGATCAGATTTGGATAGGATGAAGATGTACAAAGTTCCCCAGGAGGAATTTACATGGATAAAACTTACATAAGGTGGCCAAATGGGCTTCGACTCTTCAGTTATGGTTTTATTAATATAACCTTTTTATTTTTAAAATAATTTAAATTCAAACTCAATTAAAATTTGTATATATATATATTTAAGCAATTTATATTAGCGATACCTTAATTTTTGTCATCTTACCAATTTGGTCCTATAACTTCTGACTTTACCTAAAACGGCCCAATATGGCAATATATTTGGTCCATTTGTTATATCTAATCCAAATTCAGACTTAACTGTGACATGTCCTAGTAGTTAAAATTGTGAAATGAGTTTAAATATCTCAGTATGGTTATATCTTTTATTAAAATTTGAATAAAGTTTTTTATGTTTGAATATTAATGTTTTGCAAGAGAAATTGAGAGTTTTTGATTGTGGAAAAAACCTTATTCAAACATCAAATTTTTATTTTTATTTTTATTTTTATTATTATTTATTTATTATTATTATTTTTTCATGTCTTAATAAAAAACATAACCATAAAATATATTTAAACCCATATCACCATTTCAACTACCACTCCACATCATAATTAACGTCTGAATTTAGATGGAATGTAACAGATAGACTAAATTAGTAATACAGGTTGTCATTTGGAACCGTTTTGGACAAAGTCAGAAGTTATAAGACCAAATTGGTAAAGTGGCAAACGTTAGAATACCATTTGGGTAAATTGTTCTATATATTTTGTTGACGCAAAATTTTGGTCAATGGTCAAAGTGTGCCATATGAGCTATTCTCTCCGAGTAAGTAAGATGAATTGGCGTCGAGTTAGGTCTAGTTTGGAAGAACTGACGGTGTCTCTGCAGAAGTGACGACGTCAAAGTCGTAGAACTATCTGAAGAATGATCAGCAAAACAAGAAACATTAAGAGGTTGTGAGAGTTATTCCCCCGATTACACTTTGATACTTAAATCAGACCGAGATTTATGTAATCTTTTTGAGAGAAAACAAAATGGGAAAATTGTACGTACTTTATGTGAGGCAAAATGAGAGGTATTTATAGTGATACATAATGAAGGAAGAATAAGCTATTTTCAAGGAACAGAAACATGCTTCTTCCTGGTAATAACACTAGTGCATTTTGGACACGGGACAAACATTTTTCAAAATATGGGTCCTTTTAATAGCAATTACAAGGACTTGTGTAATAATGCCTGCTTATGTGTCTTGAATCAATTGATACATATGATTTCATATAGCTTAGTCTTGGAGACATCATGTCTCAAATTGAGTAAGTGTCAAGAGGCTCATTAAGGAACTATGTGGTTTGGAGATGAGATGGGCATGTAAAATAGCTCATTGTGAGCGTAATGAATGGACTTGAAGAAGTACTGGGTTTGAAAGCCAAAAAAATCGACGAAAGAGGCCGAAAACTCGACACCTGCCCAGGGAAGAGCCTCAATTTAACCAAGTGTTGAGAAGTCTATAGAGAAACACCCTGGTCCGGAGAAGGAACATGATGCTAAATAGTCCGTTGTGGGTGTAAAGTACAAACTTGAAGAAATACCAAGATAGGAAGTTACGGGAGCAGGCAAAGATTGCAGAAATATCAGCTTGGTAAATGGTTAAGCTACCCCTACGTCTTAATTTAACTAAGTGTTGAGAAGTCCCTTGAGGAACTACTTGATTCGGAGATGGGATGGGCGTGCTAAGTAGTTTGGCGCAAGTGTGAGGTTTAAATTTGGAGAGGTATCGAGGTTGGAGGCCGAAAACACGAACGAAAGTAAGTCAAAATGCAACGACGGCCTGGTTGAGCTAAGTTCGGTAGGCATAGCTCTTTTCTCGGCATGCATAACTCTTAGCTCGACATGCATAGCTCTTGACTTTTGATTTGTAATATATGGCAAAACGGTCATTTTATATCATTTCATAATATATGGCAAAACAGTCATTTTATATCATAATTATTGCACTAATGGCCACTATTTTTATCGTTTAATGCTAATGTGACATACAATTTTAACATTTGATCGAAAATGGATGGAAACTGTTATAGTGGCCGCTATTGTAACATTTATGCTCCGAAATGGTTTTTTTTACAACACATTTGACGTCAATGACTAATTTAGGACTGCACTCATAAATTAGTACTCTCTGCAATAATTTTTTCTAAAATAAAATGTTTATAGAGTCAGTTATAGTGTTGGTTGTGATAAAGGTGACATTTTGTCATACGCAGTCGGACATAATATGGTAGGAGTATAGTTGAACAGAGAAGAACCACTTCACCATGAATAATCTACCACCGTCGAAGTTTTTTTTCAGTAGTGTCCTTGCAGGTCCCATCAAATTGAGATTAGGGATGTAAACGGGACCGAGTATAGTCGGAGATTCTAATACCATCCCCACTTCCGCTAACTTTATGATCTCCATCCCTGCTTCCATCCCTTATTATTTTATTTGGGGATGGGGTGGGTGCTGGAAATTTTTTAAATACCATCCCCGGTCGAAGAAATTTTATAAATACTATCCTTAGACCATCCCTAAATTTTATTTCCCATCCCCGGACCATTAGGGGTGGGTCCCTGTGGTGAAAATTGCTAATCCCTAACCATCGTGAACAAACTATGGCTTCACAAATCCAACAGCTTTCACTATAATGTTATTCTCAATAATGGTTCTGTCTTTCTTGCTATGTAGTTGTTTCCTTATTTGCATTGTAGTTGTTTGACGATTATTACAAGAAATGCAAAGACAGCACCGTTTTCTTTGTGCGTTAAGAAACATACAAAATTCCTTGTTGCCTTATGGGATCTATTTGAAGTCAATGAATTTTTTTATTTATATATACTACAATTCTCTGGCAAGATGCTAGTACTAGAAACAAAAATATCTTATTGCGTATGCCGCCTATCCTTGTTTCTTTGAATGTTTTTACCAGCTCAGTCTTTACCTGGCACAATAATCAAACAAACAATTTTTTTTCTTTTTTTGTCTTTAAAAAATTATCCACCAAGTCTGATCCTGGATTTCTTGTTCATCAGACTCTCCACATTGAGGGATATCCGAAGTTCCTTGGAAGTCTGTTCTTGCTTCTCTAGCTTAAACTATATTCAGATTAAGTCCTGCTTTCTTTACAAATCTTTATATTTGAGCTGTTTTATTATTAATAATAACTCTTTTTTTTTTATTTATTTTTAAATAAAATCTAGTTCCTTCTCCAACTTGTTGATGATTTATGGGCCCAAGATTAGTATGTTGGTAAAATTGTAAGGATTTGAAGACTTTCCATTTTGGAACAATGTCTCGAAGAACTCTGGTGGTTCTGCTGCATTCTTTCATCCAGTTATTACTTGTAGCAGGGGATACAGCATCTCAGGACTGTGAGTTTCTATTCAAATGTCCATCTTTTGTTAAATTTTCATTTGTTGATATGTGAGTTATAGACTTCTTGTTTTAAGACGGCATAAGTAGAGCCTTTAATGGAGAATTTCTGTTCGACTTGACAAGAGAATCAAGTCGTGAAAAATTCCGCTGCTTTGTTATAAGAATAGTTGGTGTAATAATGATCTAAAATTGTTTCTCCAGAATCCCATTGCTCAATAGTGCTAGAGCTAGCCAAATTGCATTGCTTCCTTAAAGATCTTGATTTTATAATTATAAGGAAGAGGAAAAGAAAAATGGATAGTTTGCATGAGGATCAGTTGTTAAAGCTGATATCTTATATCTGTTTCGTAATCCTGTAATACAGATAGTGCTCTAATCGCTCTCACTGGAAGCTGGCAGAATTGGCCTCCAAATTGGAATGGCCAAGATCCTTGTGGAGAAGGTTGGGAAGGAATTTGGTGCAGTGGCACTCGTGTCACCTCTATGTAAGCCTTGGCCCGTTATTTATGAGGAAAGTTGCTTAAACCAACTTCTTTGATTCGAACTTGACCCCTTCTGTTTCAGGGTATTACCGAGCATGAATCTGACGGGTACATTATCTAGCAATATCCAACAACTATCTGAGTTACTGATTTTGTAGGTGTTCTTTTACCTTGGCTTCCTTTTTCATTTTATATCTCATTAGTCATTTGTAAATAGGCAATGAACTGAGAATGAGGAATCAGTAACTTTAGGCTTGACTTGTCCTCTTCAGTGTCATTCGCATTCCTAACTAGATGGTTCTCTTGTAGGGATCTTTCTTACAATAAGAACCTGGGAGGAATGCTTCCACCATCAATTGGGAATCTAAAGAAATTATTGAGCTTGTAAGATTGATGCCAGCATGGGTTTTTGCTACTCAACATGGTTGATTAATAGACTTGTCCTAACTAAACTTGTTCTTCCTTAATTTCCCAGAGTCCTTATTGGTTGCAGTTTCTATGGTCCTATTCCAGACACAATAGGATCTCTACAGAGCTTAAATTCTTTGTAAGTACCTTATTGAGAAAATAATGCGCATCGCCCTTGGCTTGTGTTAACAATCCCATTTTGGCCATTGACTTATAAAAGTACAACGATTTGGCCATTTTTGACACAAAATGTTACAACAATGGTCATTTTGTCCAACTCCATTCATTTTGAAGCGCTATGCGATAACGTGAATGACTAAAATTGAACTAAAATTTGTTCCACTTTGGCCATCTGCGTCATCACTTAACGCCTCAAAATAAATGAAATTGGACGGAATAATCACTGTTGTAACAATTTGTGCAAAAAATGGCTAAATCGCTACATTTTCACAAGTCCGTAGCCAAAAGAAAATCGAAAATACAAGTAAGTGGCCACCGACAAAATTACCCCCTTATTTTGTAGTTCTTTATTCAGATACAAAATTGTGCAATTTGCATTCATTATTTTTTTGTTCACTTCCTAATTTATGGTATTTACTTTTGCTTCATACAATTCTGAACCGAGTGCTTGAAAATCTTTTTTGCTTATGAATGTAGATCCTTGAACTCTAATAACTTCAGTGGAAGGATTCCGAATTCCATTGGCTGTCTATCCAATCTTTTTTGGCTTGATCTATCTGACAACCAGCTTGATGGTCCTGTACCAGTCTCTAATGGAGCTACACCTGGTCTTGATATGCTTGTTGGTGCAGGACATTTGTATGTAGATATCACAGTGACTTTGTGCTTAATATATTCTCTATTTGACCATGAATTTGTGTTGCTCAGAAAACCTTTATATCGTGTACAGTCATCTTGGGAACAACAAGCTCTCGGAGAGTATTCCATCTCAGCTTTTCAGCTCAAATATGACTCTGCGACATGTGTAAGATTTGTGAAGTTTCTGTTTCCAATAACATGTATAACTTAATTGATCTGAGATGATTCATGAGTAGACTATTACATTGTTATTTCGTAAAATAAATCTTTCGTTTTCCCTTTGACATCAATTTTGTATATCTACATTCGATTTTAATAAAGGTATAGTTTATTTAAATGTATATCGAAATGTCTTGAGAATATCTAACATATTTTTCATAGTTAGAAGAGATGCCAATAATTAACAACAAACAATATAGGAAAAATGACCTGCAATGTATAGCATCCTATAGTTAGTGTGGGAAGCAAAGTTATTTAAATGTAATAATTTTTCTTGTCAGGCTTTTGGACAGCAATGAACTAACTGGCAACATCCCTGGTACCCTTGGACTTGTTCAGACTCTGGAGGTGGTGTGAGTGCCTAATCATGTAGTCTAAGCTCTTAGTAATATACTTAGCGAAAGAAATTCCTATTAATATCTTACTGATATATACTGACAAATATATTTATCTGACTGCGGTTAGTTGGAGCTTTTAGAATTTAATATCTTATCTTGGATGCAGACGCCTTGATAGAAACACATTAACTGGAACAGTGCCTACAAATCTAAACAATCTTACAAATCTTCAAGAGCTGTAAGTAGACAAAAGAAACAAAGTGCCAAACACTCTTTGTTGAGGAGTAATATGATATCATTTCATTTGAGAAAATTTCACTTTTTAATGCTTTTGGTGATTGGATTATTCAGGTTCTTGTCAAACAACAAACTGTCTGGCTCTGTACCCAACCTAACTGGCATGAACAATCTTAACTATGTGTAAGTACTGGTGATTTGGATGAACTGCTTGGTTCTCTCAAAGTGAAAGTTATCAATATCTTTATGTTTTACATTTTCACTTTTATTGTTCTATTATAATTATTAACAGGGATATGAGCAATAATAGTTTTCTTGCATCGGTTCTTCCTTCATGGTTTTCAACCTTACAGTCTTTGACAACAATGTAATCTTTTATCCCTCTACAACTCTGTGTGTGTTCTGCGTAAGAAAGTTTTGTTATGGTCTAATAGTATTTGCTATGCTTTCGACAGACAGATGCAAAACACACAACTTCAAGCGCAATTACCCATTTCTCTATTCAGCATACCCAATTTAGAGACTCTGTGAGTATCACCTTTATCTCAAGTAGCAGGACCAAAAAGAATGTGTTGGACTCGGAATAATCAAACTTGTCATTTCCTTATATAGTATTATTCAGTCTTCCCTAATCATCGTAACATGTATTGGCAGGATACTAGGAGACAATCAGCTCAATGGCACTTTAAATATTGGAACCAACTATAGTAGCCAGCTACAGCTCATTGATCTGCAGAACAACTTAATTAGTAGTCCACCGGAGGCTCTGGGAGACAACATTAGTTTAATGTGAGCTTTATTCCTTGATTGGCTAATATTTTTCTATTGTCAGCTCATCTGAGTATTATTTGTGATTTTTTGCAGCCTAGTGGGTAACCCAATTTGCAAAGGAGCAGGAGTTACAATGACTTATTGCACAGTCCCACAATCCAACACTTCATATTCAGTACCCCCTATAAATTGTGCTAATCTCTGTGGTTTGGATCAGATTATCAGCCCCAGCTGCCAATGTTCTTATCCATATAGCGGAAATTTGGTCTTCAGAACTATTTCATTCTCTGACTTGAGCAATTCCAGTTACTTTGTGGCTCTTGAGAAGGCGCTCATAAATTCCTTCAAGGCCAATCTCCTTCCAGTAGATTCAGTTTCTCTAAGTAATCCTACTTTTGATTCACTGGCATACCTTAATGTGAACTTGAAAATGTTTCCCTTAGGCCAAGATCGTTTCAATATGACGGGGATTTTTGGTATTGCATTTGTGCTTAGCAACCAGATTTTTAAACCTCCAGATTGTTTTGGACCCTACTTTTTTGAAGGTGAAAGCTATGGGAATTTTGAAGGTAGGACTAAATATAAAAGCTACAAAAAAAAGTTAAAAACGAAGAATGCTTGCTCCAATTTGTCATGAAATCTCTCAATTCCTTTTCTCTTCATTAGAATTACGTGCGAGAACGAAGAAGTCAGCAAGCAAAGGCATTATAATTGGAGCAGTAGTTGGTGGTTCCATCCTCTTGCTAGTATTAGTCCTTGTGGGCTTTTATGCATTCCGTCAAAAGAAAAGAGCAGAAAGAGCTGTTGAAAGCAACCCTTTTGGTAAGAGGAGCATTCATAATGGTGTTATTGTTCTTTATCACATGGAAATTACAGTGACTGACCATCATTCCTAAAACTGCAGCACAATGGAATGAAAATAAAAGCATTGGTGGCGTTCCTCAGCTGAAAGGAGCAAGATGGTTCTCTTTTGAAGAGATTAAGAAATATACCAACAACTTTTCAGACATGAATGAGATTGGATCAGGGGGTTACGGGAAGGTTAATTTTTTGTAGTCTCACTTTTCATCGATAATTTACTAAGTTATTGTGATTTCTATTTTTCTAATTATAAAGGACGGTGCAATTGTTATATTATCTATAGTACATCTCTGTGGATTTTCTTCACTTTGTTTTCAGTGATTTTTTGTTGTCAGCTCTAGCTTTCAGAGTCCTCACATTGCTAGGCCTTAGTGTGTCAATATATAAATTACAAAATGTTTATTTTGATCTGCCTGGATGGTTTACAGGTTTACAGGGGAATTCTTCCCACGGGACAATTAGTTGCTATTAAAAAAGCTGTGAGCGAATCTATGCAGGGTGGCTCTGAGTTTAAAACTGAGATTGAACTCTTATCAAGGGTCCATCATAAGAATCTTGTCAACCTTGTGGGTTTTTGTTTTGAGAAAGGTGAACAGATGTTAGTATATGAGTATGTACAAAATGGTACACTGAGGGATACTCTTTCAGGTACTTGATTGTTATTTCTGAGCTTTCTATTAAAAAAAAGAAAAAAAAAAAAAGGCTATGTCTCACCTACTACGCAGCAATATTTAATGTCAGAGAGCTACTCATTTTACTTGCATTCAAACTTTTTACTCATGGAAGTTTCTGTGGAAACAGCTAGATCTTACATCCAGATTTAATAGAAAGAAATATGTAACCAAACAAATGACACTATTAATATACATAGATACAATAATAATAATAATAATAAAAAGACACACCCTGATCAGTCTCCTTTAGTTTAGATCTCATGCTAGCTTGTTATATATCGTTAACTACCTTTACACGATTCCCACTTTACATTTACCTGCATCAAGAAGAAGAGTCTTGCCACTCTGTTATAGGAGTTTCATATTATATGTATGTAAGATTACCGATTCATATCTTAAAAGCTTAAGCAATTAGGAGCTATTTTATGTCCTAACAATGTAGTTTATTCTCTGCAGGGAAGTCAGGAATCAGGTTGGATTGGATGAGAAGACTGCAAATATCTCTTGGCGCAGCTAGAGGTGTTGCTTATCTTCATGAATTCGCCGATCCCCCAATAATACACAGGGACATTAAATCAACAAATGTCTTATTGGATGGACACTTGACTGCAAAAGTTGCTGATTTTGGTCTCTCTAAGACTATGGGTGACAGTGAAAAGAGTCATGTCAGTACTCAAGTCAAAGGAACCCTGGTTAGTATTGAATCCTCTATGCCCAACTCTAGTTGCAATAAGATTTTAATTAAACACATGATAAAACTATTGTTTATATTTCCCAGTTGGGTCAACAAAAATCTAAATGAGTACTTTAGTGAACTCAGAGGTGGGAGAAATAAATACTAATAATATCCTCATTCATAATAAAGTAAATCTTGGTTTACAACCCGATATATAGAAGTATAAATAATATTCCATCTCCTAAAAACCTTAAAAATTTTAAATGATAATTCTTAAAAGTTCTATCTAATTAATCACAAAAAATCAGCCTAGATATTTCCACTCTCCCTCTCAAGCTGGCTCAAAAATGTCTTGCATTCCCAGCTTGCATGTAAGACTGTTGAATTGCCCTTTATGTATCCTTTATGCGTTGTTTGGTATGAGGGAGAAGTAGAAGGAGAGAAAGGGGTAACGAAGGAAAATATGATGTGTAGTTATTTGGTTGAAGAGATTTTTGAAAAGAGTGGAAAACAAGAAGGATTCAAAATCCAACTAACGTTACATTCATAGTGTATCATCTAGCTAATATATAGTGTATGATTGTTTGGTAGAGAACACTTTTGGATAGAATAGAAAATCGAAGAGAACATTACATCACCTAGGTATTTACCTTTTTCGATCCTTCCCTCTTATTTTCTCTCCTTCCTATCAAACAAAGTTAGTAAGGATATCTGCCAATAGATTTCCTATAGGAATAAAAGGCATGCATATTGCTCCTTCTTCCATAACTGCTGCGTTCAGCTCATTATGGTTGAGTTCCACCTGTAGAGTTATAGGAATTGAAACACTAGAAAGATTAGTGGTAAAAGCTCTATAATTAGGAGACAATCTATTGTAGGACACATATTTAGTACTAGGATGCATGGTGCAAGAAAGAGTACTCTTCCTAAGAGCAATATTAATATTAAGATCACGAGGATGACTTTCTTTACAGTTGGTTTCATGAATCAAAGATGAATTGAATTGAAGATGAACTAGGAACAAAATACATGTTTCATATAAATTGCCTTTATCTAGAGAATTTTCTTGGCAGGTAGTAGGTTGATGCTCCTTGTGTTTTTTCCTTCTTTGAGAGTAGACACGAAGCTCAGATTGAGGATGAATTTGTAGTGATTCTTCCCATTAAGTATATTCTTTAATGTTTACTCGAGATAGGCTTCGGAGAGATCGAAATAGTAGATTCAATAGGTAATAGAGATTGGTAAAATGCATGGTAATGGGAACAAGTCCAACACTTCATCTATACTTGAAAAGAATTTTGTAGAGATGAGGTTATAACATTTATATGCTTTTTGTTTAGGAGAGTAAGCAATAAACACACTTTTTTAGCCCTAGGATCAAGTTTTGAACAATCATGTTTATGAATATGTACCAAAGCAGTACATCAAAACACTTTAAGAGGTATTTAGGTAAAAATTATTTCATGGGGAAAAATAGAAAGGCCCGTTTTGTTATTAGGCCCAATCAGAAACTCAAATACAACAAAATGACTACCCCAAATTTTTATTTACAGACTATACCATTTTTTTAATTAATTAAGTTAATTAAAAATTAATTTGGCACGATTTAAATTTGGGAAGCGCGATATTATTTTCATTGCGCTTCTAAAGTACTATCGCGCCATTCAAAATTAAAAAAGTTTAGATGTAAAGCACGATATATCACTATCGCGCCCCCAAGTTTTTCATATGCGAAGCGAGATATAATATGTCGCGTCTCACATATCCATATTGTGTGCGATTATGAGTTTGAAAGATTTTGCCATGTCGCCTGAATCTATGACGAATTTGAGTTTTTCAACTTAGAATCGTAGAAGAAGAAGAAGAAGAGGAGGAGAAGCAAATGTAGGCGTAGGAGGAGCAGGAGAAGGGACACAGAAGAAGACACATAAGAAGAAGAAGAAAAGGAGGAAAAAGAAAAGAAGGAAAAAAAGAAGAAGAAGAAGTGGTGTTCGTGGGTGAGAGAAAAAGAAGAAAAGAGAGAAACACTAATCTTAAATGTGGTCCATTTTGTAAAATAGGTTCTCAACCTGGTCCAATTATTATTTTTGCTCAAAATAGAAAGCAAGTTGTTAGTCTCAAAGTAGTTGACATTCTATTGATTAAATGAGGTTATAAGGGCAGCCTCCCACATAGGTATTTAGTAAACCCCTGCCCCACCCCTCCATCCATTGTTAACTTGAGCCCTAGCAACCTCAAGTTAGTGGTCGTCCAGCTATACCGTTTTGTTGAGTATCAATACAAGTGGATAGATGGAAGATACGATTTATTTTAGAAAATCACCAAGGATAGTTAAAAATTCTTTTCCCTTGTCAATACCTAACACCTGAATTCAAGTGTGAAACTGGTTTTCAATCATCGCATAGAATTCTTTCAGCACTTTCACAACCTCTGATTTTTCTGAAGAGATAATACCTACATACTCCAATATGCTCAATAATGAAAGTGATGAACCATCTAGTTCTAGTCACATTATTAGCCAAAGAAAGTACACATATAAATCAAATAAAATGTTTTGGATGCTTGATGTTTTAAAAAAAAAGAAAAGAAAAAAAAATGTCCTTCTTGACCATTTTCTTGAACTAAGCACTATCAGCTGCACATGCCCACCCAAGATCATAACATTGGTCAATTTCTTGCCACAAACCATGTAATAAGTTATATGGCCTATCTCCTAGTCCATTTAGTTCATGAGCCAAGATATGATCATGAAATTCTCTGCATCCTAAACATCATACACCGGATCATTCTCCTATGTGGCCTTTTTGGAACAGTTAAATATCTAACACCTGTTGATGGCATAGGAGTCATGATAGAAATACCAAACGAAAGAGATACGGAAACAAAAGAAGAAAAATCTAGAGACATATGATGTGAAGCACTAGAATCCAAGACCCATACAAAAGATGATATACCTGAAGAACTATGAGGCAATTGACCTACGGAAGAAGAAGCAGACATAGCTTGTGGCTGTAAAGAGAGAAACTTCTAAAATTGCTCAGCTATAGTACTTGGATCGATGAATAGACTTGATGATGCTCCTACTACAGTATTATACAGTGCTGGTTTGTAACCTTGTGGTGGTCTATGAACATTAGATTGTGAGTGGTTGCCAGGCTTCCAAGCTTGAGATTGCTACTGTGATTGATTATGCTGTTTTAACTTAGAACACTGAGCCTTCCAATTAATGAAATTTCTGCTTATAGAAACTGCATTCGTCGAAGGCAACCCTTGTGTAAGGCTTATTCTGATTATTAAAGGGTGGCTTAGAGGGTACTATTAACACAGAAGGGTTAGAAGTAGAAAGAATTTCCTTTTCAGAATAAGACTTGAGACGTATTTCTTTAGCCAATAACTCATTGACAACTGCGTCAATAGAAGAAAGTGGAGAACGATGAAAAATTGAACCTCTGAGTCCTTTAAAATCACTATGAAGTGCCATTAAAAACTATACCAATCATTACTGCTCTCTAGAGCAATATACGCACCACATTCCTTTAATTTTGCTGATTCTGTAAGAGCCAACTGATTCCAAAGATTTGTCATAGCATAATAAAACTCTTAAATACTTATATTCTTTTATTGAAGAGCTTGTATGTCATTCTCCAACTTGTACTACTTTGCAAAATTTGACTGAGTGAATAACCTCTATAGATGATCCCAAATCTCCTTTTCTATTTCATACTTCACCAACTATGTACCTATGGAAAGGTCAACAAAATTGTTAACCCAAGTAATAATTTTTGCATTGAATGCTTCCTAGGCATATATCAAAGTTTCATAATTCCTATCTGTATTCCTGGTTTTCACATAAGTTCTACTAACATATCCCCACATCTTTTTACCCTTAAGAAAATTTCTCATCACATAACTCTAATACGAATAATTCTTGCCATCCAACCTCACACTCATAGACTGAAGTGAATCATCTCCTTCACCAACCATGATAAAAAAAAATGAAAGAAAACCAGAACGAAAGAGAAGAGAAAACGAAATACTAGATTGCAGAAACTATATGAAAATCTTCCCGAAGTTAAATCCACGAAAGCTATGTTTGAGATTAAACTTCCTCTCATAAAGACTTGCTCTAATACCATGTTAAACAATTCAAAGAAACAATGGAAAACACAAAATACAATGAAAATGAGAGGCTAGAGTTTTATTGATACTGCAAAACGCAATGGAATAAAAAAAGGTGAGTTTAACCTAAACACAAAGTGACTAAGTATAGCCTCAAAAAATAAAGAAAGTAAAAGACTATTCTATCATTAATAAACAATAAAACAAAATAACTCTATATTTCTTAACACCCTCACCTCTTGATGAACAACTTTACAGATTGAGACCACCATAAAACATTATGTCTATTAAGCTTCCGTTTGGTTGAGCATTCTAGAGTATTGTGAATAGAGTATTGAAAACAGTGATTTTGTTTAGTCGAGAGTATTGAAAGTAGAGTATTGTAAATAGGATTGGTGGGGCCCATGAAATTTAATAATAATATAATAGAGAGAGGTAATATTTTATTAAAAATGTGGTGGAAAAAGGTAATATTTTATTTAAAAGGTAGTGAAAAAAGGTAAGAATTCAAAGAATCCCATGGGTAATAATAATTATGTTCTCCAAGAAAACTACTATAAATACAACCCCAACACCTCACA
>WUAT03029673.1:0-14089 GCA_010015005.3 Ulmus americana
AATTTAAATCCAATTATAGATTCTCTACCAAAATGATATGGGACAAACACACACACAAAAAAAATGGCATCTTTAGAAAATTAGGTGACATTCTTAAACAAAATAAAAATTATATAAAAATGTCAACTTTAGAGCTTGATGCAATGGACGGTAGAAATAAGAAAAGGAGAATGGTGAAAAAAAGGAATAAATACCATATCATAATTAACGAATGATATTCGTGAAGCATGAGGTTATATATTCCTAGTTCCACTCATCGCTGTTCTCTACCTTTAATTTCAACCCTTTCCACACCAATTTCATCTTCGCTCCCTCTGCTTTTACCATCTCCTTCACTCTCAACCAAATTCACTCCTTCAGGTTCGTTTTCTCTCTCTATCTCTAATTTTTACAGTTTTATTATCTTATGCTATGTCTTTGTGCAGTGATCCTGATTTATTTTTTCCTTTTTGGATGATTAGCTGTTCGGTTTCAAGTTTTGAACAATCATCTGAAATTTAAATTGTTGAGAATTTTTTGGGTAAAGCATCAATTTTAATCTTTCTAAGCTGATATGGGTATGATGAAAAATGTTGGCTTTCTCTTGTATATGCAGGTAGAAGGAGTTTTGTTCGTCGTGTGAATTATATCGATCACAAGAGTGAGCCAGAACTAGTTGATCCAATGGGGTCGGGGAAGGAAACTCCTGAACTGAACAGAAACTTATACCCAGTTCTAGAGCCTTACAGTTCTGGGTTTTTGAAGGTTTCGGATATTCACACTATCTATTGGGAGCAATCAGGGAATCCGGAGGGACATGTGAGTAGTTGTCACTATGTGTTGCTTGATAGAACTTTCATTTGTCATTTTTTGTTTTTTAGAAGTAGAAGAAATGATGAATATATTCTTAGAAGTTGCTAAAGAAGATCCTTGCCATTTTTGTTTAATCATTTTTAAAATCCAGAACTGAAATTTGATCATGTAACCAGAGGCCTTATATGTGTTTGTTTTTCTATCCACTACATATGTTTTTGTAGTAAGTTTAGTTTATTTAATGTCAAATGGGTTTGCGTTCTTATAAGCAAAGACATTGTAACTTTTCTTATGATTGTGTATATGTGTAATGTAATCTTTGGAATTTAGTTTAGTTTTAATCATGGAGTGAAATCCACCCTTGACACTTTTTTACCCCTCTAATTCTTTTGTTGTCTTTGGTTTCTCATCTTACTAACCTTACTTTGCAGCCTGTTGTCTTTCTTCATGGGGGTCCAGGAGGAGGAACTTCACCAAACAATAGAAGATTTTTTGATCCTGAATTTTATCGAATCATTCTATTTGATCAGGTTAGTCATTGAATCTTCATGCTAATTATTCAGTTGGACGTTACCTACATGGATATCTTTATTGAATGATTTTTCCTTTTTTCTAGCGAGGTGCTGGAAAAAGTACACCCCATGCTTGCTTGGAAGAAAACACAACTTGGGATCTCATTAATGATATTGAGAAGCTCAGGGAACACTTGGAAATTCCAGAGTGGCAGGTCAGAATATATAGTTTGAGTAGGAGAATCTGTTCTTTTCGAAGAAACTAGTTATTTACTGAACATAATTTCTTCTATGTTTATGCAGGTCTTTGGTGGGTCATGGGGAAGTACACTTTCCCTTGCATACAGCCAGTTGCACCCAGATAAGGTATATAACTAACTTCGGATTGCCATCACTTGTAAGAAACCTTACTGTTTTTTTACTTTTTGACAGTATCCTGTATTGTTATTGTAAGGTTACTGGGTTGGTCCTTAGAGGAATTTTTCTTATAAGAAAGAAAGAGATCAATTGGTTTTATGAGGGTGGTGCTGCTGCTGTTTATCCTGATGGTGAGTTTCATAAAAATTTAAAGCTCTCTACTGCTCCAGTGAAAGAATATCTTGAAATTTGCATGAACAGGTTATTTCACTATTTGTATTAATTGATTTTTATTTGTAGTTTGCAAATGAATTGACTTCTTTTATAATATATGATTATTCAAACTGTGCCCTCATGCTGATTAATCTGCAAAATTATTAATTGTCTAACCTTGTATCTTCTTGTAACACAGCTTGGGAACCATTTAGAGATCTTATTCCAGAAAATGAAAGGGGGTGTTTTGTTGATGCTTATAGTAAGAGATTGAACTCTGACAATTTGGAAACACAAGTAAGACTTTGCTGGTTTTTGGCTTCAGCCATTTTTCCCTGAAAATGTTTTCACTTCAAAAGTTTAAAGATATTGATACCTTCCATTTGTCATGATTGAGTGAAACTTAGCAAGTTCACTATTAAGTATATTGAGATCTTCATTTGCTTTTGTTTGTGTGTGTCTGCATGTCCACATGATATGTATGTATGTAGTATGTTTTGATATGCTTTTCTCACTCTCTCTGAATTCTTAGTATGCAGCTGCTAGGGCATGGACCAAATGGGAAATGATGACAGCACATCTCATTCCAAATGAAGAAAACATCAAGAAAGGGGATGACGATAACTTTTCATTGGTAGTGGATAATGTTTTTAATTGTATTTGTTTCTGATTAGTGTTCATCTGACTTTTATTTTGAGAAAGACCGATGTTTTGCTTGTGATGGTTATACATGTTTGCTCTGCTGTTCCCAGGCATTTGCTAGGATTGAAAATCATTACTTTTTGAACAAGGGATTCTTTCCTTCAGATTCGTACCTGTTGGATAATGTAGATAAGATAAGGCATATACCCACCACAATTGTACAGGTTAATGTTCACCTTTTTCATCCTTGCATTGTGGACACTTTCTTAAAATTCTAACCTTTTTGGATCTCATGCTGTAATACTGCATACTTTTTCAATTTGGGTTCAAGTTAGCAGCTAAATTTATTTAGTGTCCAATTTCTCAGGCAAGTAATTCAAATGCTTATTTTTGCAGGGAAGATATGATATGTGCTGTCCCATGATGTCGGCTTGGGATCTCCATAAAGCATGGCCAGAGGCAGATTTAAAGGTAAGTGAACAATCAAAAGCCATTTTATCTTTCCTTTTGCAGCTCTCCACAATTTCTTTTCCCTTTTGTCCAAGCGACTTTGTCATGAAAAGCAAAAAGTTAGTTTTACGTTCTTTCGGAGCTAATGCTGCTCTGTTAAATCCATTTAACCCAAGTTTGGTACTCCTGATAAAATGACATTTGATGAGATTAACTTTCTCCATTACAAGAGTAAAATGGAGGCATGGAATATTAAATTCATCCAATGTGATGTTATCCAGCTCCATGTCAGCTTGGATTGCCCATATAGAATATTGTCATATATGGAGTATTTATTTGTCCTACTGCATTACTCTGCAGGTTGTGGCAGATGCAGGACATTCTGCTAATGAACCAGGAATAGCTGCGGAACTTGTGTTTGCCAATGAAAAGCTGAAAAACATAATCAAGAACGGGCGGGATTAAAACCATACCGCATTTCGTTGAACACACAAAGCTTCTTCCCCTGCTCATCTCATGTTCATATGAAGCTACTTGACATCCATAAAGGAGGAAGTTTCAAATAAAATTATGCTACTTGATATGTTTGCCTTTTTTCATATGGAACCTTGGTACTGAAGAGTGGACTTCTTTATCCGGTATGGAGGCCTCTGACCTTCACTTGTACTTGTTTATGCCTGCCTTTATTTAAAAGAAAATTTCTTAGCAATGAACCGTGTCGTATATTACTTTCTAATTTTTGGGTACACTTCTCTTGGTTCTGGGCATAAATTACTAGAATTTTCTTTTTACAGCAAATCTTTTTAAGGTTGTTTAACAATACCATATTAATTTTTTAAAACAACTAAAACAGCTTAAAACACACTGATTGAAACAACAGCAAAGAAAAGCAACCAATTATACTTCCTTTTTTTCTTATAAAACAACAAACGAATGGTCTCCCCTCAAACGTAACATACACATGTTGCTGGAAGGAAATTATAAATTCCAGCAACTACCTTAAAAAAAAAAACAATTCAATGAAATTATTGAACAATAACAATATGTAATTGAACAACCAGAAGGCAGAAGCTATGATACTGTAACTTTCTAGGAACCATTTAGGCCACTTTCTTTGTGCAGCTCTTTGGTATGTGGATACTATGAAAGTTTGGCTCCTTTGGAATGGTAATCGTCCTTCTTCCCCGTGACACTGATCTGGAAGTGGTTGGATCAGAAGTCTTAGTTGCTGGAGAAACACCATTTTCACCAGGTTTTGCTTCTTCCTTTTGTCTAAGAATTGTTGGTGATGTTTCCTTTATAACACCAAGTTGACCGGGTGTTTGGGTTGTCTTTTTTATTGATGTAACCCTAGAAAAAAAAAGTACATAGTTTAAGAAATTGAAGATTTTTTTATCATTTGAAGGAGGTACTACTACTCACCCTTGAGGTCTCAAAATTTTTCTTCTGATTGATGGTGATTTAGTCTTCTCCATTGTGTCTGACTTTTGAACTTTAATCTGGTTTTCCTTGTGAGATTTCCCAGAAATAGCATGTCTCCTTGGAGTTTTTGTAGGTAACTTTTGTTCCAAATCCCCTTTCGAAGTCCTCGAGCTAGTACTCCTAGTCTTTCCCTGCATATTATCATCACAAGAATTAATCTTGAAGCTCAATGGAAAAGAACAAGAACATTGTAGAGTATTGAGATAGGAGAGTATGATAGTCGACTTACAGGGTGATCCACAGGTGTTCTATCCATTCTTTTTTCACGGTCTTCCTGAGTAGCATTTTCATTTTCACTTTTCCCTTGGTTGTGCCCATTTTTCTATATCAGAAACAATGTATTATTTAAAAGGTCTGTTAGTCTCGCGATATAAATAAAGAACATGACAGTACAAATATACCTACCTGGTTCACATTCTGGTTATTCCTCGATGATTTTATCACTGGGAGCTTCTCTGATGTGATTTCCTTGAGAGGAGTAAGAAGTTTTTTCTCCAGATGTGCTTCCTTGAGGATTCCTCTTTCCTGAAATGAAAAAATTATGTCAGGTTATAACATTGGACTAATATCAGTGCTTATTATATAGAATGGTCTGAAAAGGTTTCACATACATCAGTTCTAAACCTAAAAGGTTTGGGATTTGTGGGCTTTGGTTTCTTATACTTCGCCTCTTGTTTCAATGTCTTTTTCACGACTTGATTGACCTGCATCATTCAGTGGAGAGGATTAAGATAAAATGATGGAAGAGGGAAGATTATGGGAAAACTGTGCCAAGTAACAAAGACTATTCAGGCATCATATGCAATTGGGACTAAGAGCCACCTTTTTTGAATCTTTAGAAGTATCATGGTTGCTGAGAATTTTCCCTTCACAATGGCTGTTATGTTCTCTGCAATAATTTACATAAAAATTGGTAAATTATTAAATTTCAAGTCAATGTAAACTGAAAACAAGATAATAAAGAGGTACATTAGGCAAAAAGTTCCACACCTGTTACCATCAGAAGCTGAAGCATTTTCTTTATCTTCACTCTCAATCACTTCACCGGCGTTTGCATGATCTGAAGGCAAAGCATTTTCTTTATCTTCACTCTCAATGACTTCAACGGTGTTTGCATGATCTGAAGGTAAAGCATTTTCTTTATCGTCATTGTCCATACCATCAGGGTTGCTCCTCGTATCTGAACTCAATTTTATTTTCTCTTCGTGATTATTTGTATCCAGAACATTTGCATCACCATCTCCTGAATACCTCTCTTCTGAGCTCAACAACGATGTAATTTCCTCTCTTGAGGTCTCTGATAAAACTTCAACAGGGTGCTCACCTAATTCTGGCTCCGAAAATTTTACAGTCTTTAAACACTCTTCATTACCATTTCCTGAATCCCTATCTTCTGTGCTTGACAATGCAGTAATTTCGTCTCTTGAGGTCTCTGATAAAACTTCAACAGTGTGCTCAATTGATTCCACCTCCGAGGATTTTGCTTCGCCATTCTTCGAAGCATCTGATGCAGAACGTCCTTCCAAAGAACCATGCCTTAACCTCTCATCAACTTCCATGTCTCTTGAATCATTTTCATCATCTTCAGGAACACAGGACTGCTTTAAGTCTTTCTCCCTTTTCTCTTTGTTTTTCGAGGGTTTGGCTTTGTTGCCCTTATTAGTGTGAGAATGCAACGAGTCATAAACCCGGCTTTTAACTTCTCGTCCTCTAAATTGCTTTCTTGAGGTATTGGAAGGTAATGGCTTATGACACCCTAATGCCTGTTTTGTCCCACCGTTGATTTCAAGCTTCTTCATGGCTGAACACAATTTCCGCACTGGGGTTTTTAGTTCTACTGAAGTTTTTACCCTGCAAACCACCTTCCTTGGAGAATGAAAGACCAGAGCTTTTGCTACAACTCTATTCTTTGGCACCTCAAGTTTTGTTGCTTTTGGATTCCGAACACTTCTAAACGTATCCGGATTCAAGATTCGCTCTCTCTTCCTTGGAGTAGTTAAAGCTTTGGCTGCAACACTCGATTGCTTCAAATTGGCTTTTGGAGTGGCACTGACCTTTGAGAGAGGCCTAGTTTTATCTTTGACATCACCCATCTTTCGCGAAAGCGAAGAAATGATGTCCAATCTTGATATTCTAGACTTAGAAGGCTTTGCAGGAGCTGTAAGTGGGCACTTCAAGCTTGAGCTGACAAAACCAACCATAAAACAATGTCACTGGAAAGCTCAATCTCGGAAAAAAGGGAAAACAAAACAGAAGTTGCATATTTTACCTCGGTGGTTTTCTATTTAGTGCTTTCCGGAGCCGTATGTTTGGACTCCTAGCTGCCATAACCTGATAAAATCAACAATGTTAAACAAGTTTAACGGTGAACCTACTGCAATTAAACAAAAAACTTCAAAAACTAACCCGAAGAACAAAATTTTTGTATATTTCTTCAGGGTCCAGTTCTTCCTCATGCTTCTGGTCACAACCTACACAGCAAAAACACCAAATCATAACATATTAACAAATCAAATGCCAGTGTGTGTTAATCTAGGTAAAATTAGCTGTAATTACCACAAATTTCAACATAATACAAGCTAAATCCAGAAATAAATTTAATTAGACGGTTTAATTGTACAACTTTCTGACACAATTTAGTGAAATTGATCTTTTTAGTTGGCTTCGTCAGGTTCTATTACTTTCCTAAAGAGCTTACAACAAAAAATCGCAAAGACTCCGAACCCTTTTTCCAGTATTTTCTCTCAGTTTTCTACGCAAACAAACAAAAATTGTAGATAAACTCAGGAAAAAAAAATTTCTATAAAAGAAGCTTGATCTGAGAAGAGAGTCAAGAAACGAACCCACTCGCAAGCAGAACCAGTAACGATCGTCGGGACGGTACTGATCAGGTTCAGTGAAGTCCACGAACTTGGGTGCCTCGATATTCTCGTAGAACTCTTCGCCACCGTTGATCTGCGATTCCTCCATTCCAAGCTAGAGAGAGAAAGTGTGTGTGTTTGCTCGGGAGCGTGGTCTGGTTTAGGTTTCGGGAATGGAGGTGAAGGATCCGAAGAGACTTTTTAAATTTTGGGGAGGGAAGGAAAGGCTTTGCTTTGCTTGGCTAGCTCTGTAACTAGCCGTTGGGAAAGGGATTCTCTTTCTCTTTCTATTTTTGCTTTTGGACAAGAACGTCAAGGAAACGGCATCTTCGGGTGTTG
Source organism: Ulmus americana (assembly GCA_010015005.3). Lineage (NCBI taxonomy): Eukaryota > Viridiplantae > Streptophyta > Magnoliopsida > Rosales > Ulmaceae > Ulmus > Ulmus americana. Next base: position 7,649 of record WUAT03029673.1, read on the forward strand.
TGGTAATTTCGACAATATTCTCGCTGTAACGGGAAGATAGAGTTTTGGTCTTGGCCTGAAATGATACCACCATGTATATACCCAATATCTTAGCCCAATATTTGAATGTGACTGCCCATTAGGCCCATTTTCAAGGAAATTCATGGTTCATGGAGTTCTCGAAATGTTCGAGTTGAATCCCTACTTTGGAGAGATTCAGATGGGTACTTCAAAATTTTATTTAAATTCGTTTAAGTACCCTTCATTCCGAATTTTATGACATACAACTTGTTTAAAATAAAAAGAAAAAAATTAAAACTATTATTAAAAACCATTAAACCAAAGAGCATTAAAACTCATTTAAAATCACTAAACCAAAAAGGCATTTAAAACCATTTAACATTCGCCTTCCCAGTACAGTAATTCTTTTGAAGGCTTACTTCTACTTTTTTCATAAGCAGAAGCAAAACAATGTGTTTGCTAAACAGGAATAAAAACACTTTTTCAGAAAGTTTGATCATTTTCACAACACTTCTTCAGTTCTATTTTAGTCATCCACATCATCATTTAATGCCTCAAAATAGATAGAGTTTGACGAAATAACCAATGTTACAACAATTTGTATCGAAAATGGCAAATCGTTGTATTTTCATAAGTCAATATCTAAAATGGGACCGTAAAAACAAGTCAAGGGTCATGCGCATTATTTTCTCTTTATTTTTTTCATTATTTTTTTATTTCATATTTCTCTCCTACTTTTCATATTTTTTCTCTCCTATTTTTTTTATCTCTATTATTTATATTATATTTTTCTATAAATTCTCTCATATTTGTCTCTAAACTCTATTATATTTTTCTCTCGTATATATATTTTAATTTACTCTCATATTTTTTGTCTCTCTTCTTTTTATTATATTTTTGTTTAGTATATTTATCTTCTAAAGATTCAACATTTCATCTGTTTTCTCTCTATTATATTTATCTTTAGTATATTTTATATCATGTTGTGATTAAATTAGGAGGCATTTGGTTTGCGATTCCAAATACCCCTATGGAGATTCTAAAAACTCTGTCATGTTTGTTTTGAGTATTTGGACTTGCCCAAAAATCCTTCTATACACATCATGGATCCCATCACATTTTACATCATATTATTAATATTACCGTGTAGACTCCACTGTGTTTTTAATAATATATTATTTTATTATTAAATCTCGTAGACGCCACCACATTTTATAAAAATTATTAATATTAATGTGTGGACCCCACATGCTTTAAATAAAATATTATTTTATTATTAAACTCTGTGGACCTTATTACCTTTTACATATACTCTATTTAAAATGAAATCTTGTTTAGAGTACTTTGCTCAGAATGTTGAATTAAAAAAAATTATATTTAGAATGCTCTATTTAGAATACCATGTTTAAAATGCTCTATTTAGAATGCTGTAAAATCACAAACCAAACAGCCACTATGTTTTATAAATTTTACACGATAAATATATTTGAAATCATTACTTATTAATTTATTAAATCAATATTTTTATGTTTTATTTTATTTTAAAATATAATAATGATAATATATTTGTAAATTAGTTATATGAACTTATAAAATTAAATGATTAATATAATTGATTCTTTATTTTAAAATAAAATTAAAGAAATTCGTACGACCATAAATAAATATATATATAAGTTAAGAATATTCATCTTTAAATATCCTTATATATTCATCCTTAAGCACAGCTCCCAACAACAACGTCTTCTTAAAGCACAACATTACCAAACTTAGCCACATACCTTTCCTGTCCCAATCACCCACCACCCCTATTGGCGCACCAAGTCACCAACTCTAGCGGCGGCCAAACCCGCCACCCGTAACCTTCACCTCCCAAAACTAGATCTAGTTTTTTTTTTTTTTTTCTTTAAAAAATATGTACAGAACCGCGTGTTTTTTGTTTTGATTTGTTATTTGGTGTTTTTTGTTCATGTGGTCGCCGGTTGCAGGTTGCCGAAGGAAGGCTGACGATATGTCCAAATCGAATATTTAGAAAATTACAAGCACCTATACAAAATTTTCACTTTTCTTTAAACTTTTGTCTTGCATTTGCGATATCTACAAAGATGAAGCACAAATATTGGGTTTTATTTTATTTTTTGAAAAATGTTGGAATGTTTGTTAAAAAATTAAAAATAAAATAAAATATTTCTTTTGGAGGAAAAGAAAATATATTTTATTAAATGTATGCAAAATTGATGTTAGGAGATCTAGATAAATTTTCTTTATATTTTTGCCTTTAGTATATTTTTAATAATTCATCCGAATTAATTTTCACATTTACTTGGTGCAGCCAAGGTCAAGGCAATGAAAGCTTATTCTAAGGGTTTTCTCTAGAAAAAATGGGGGTTAATCATGGATCTGGATTAAGAGGAAAGAGGTTTTGTGACGTTCGTTTTTTGAAGAAAGTTCTAAAGAGTTGGGAGAAGAAGCTAATGTGAATCACAAGAGTAGCAGTTCACGCAGTTTTCTCTAATCAGGGTTCAAGAGGTGGTGTTTCTTTCCACTACACCCTTCCAACCATTTTTGAAAAATCAAACTAGTACTCCAAATGCAATCCAAAATGTGGTTTTGAGATTTATCTTTATAGAGCTTTTTTTGTATGTCTCGATGGTTTTGATGACTATTCGAAAAGGCACCAAGTGAGCTTAGATAGAGGAAGGTTCACACCAAGTATGGATTTGCTTTGCAAAAAGGGTATTACTCAAAAAAAAATTCTACTTATTTTGGAAAATTATTGAAGGATTATATTGCTTTGCCTCTATTAACTTATTTTGGAGAATTATTGAAAGATTATATTGCTTTGCCTCTATTAATAGATCTTTGTGATAAGGCTAAGCTATTGTTGACGCCTAAAAATGAGTCAAGTTGTGCGTAGTCCAGCTAGGCAAGGTTGAAATGATGTTGTTGTTAAGCCTGATCTGTAAAACAAAAGACGGTCAGAGGTTAGGGAGTTATTCCCCCGATTACACTCCAATGCTTAAGTTAGATTGTAAAGTTAGTAACATGGCAAAGTAACAACTAGGTTTTAGAGTACGCACCTTGGAGAGGTGAAATGATGAGGTATTTATAGTGGTAGTTTGGATATGAGGAATAAGACAACCCATTCTATTTTCACGGGAAGGTAAACCAACTTTCATAGAATTGTATGTCCTAACGAATTCAAACTTGTCTGAACAAGACTGACTTGTCCAAAGATGAATTGTCAAGTCCATGAAACAAGGAGCCTTGTAATAACGCATTACTTGGGCTCTAATAAGAACAGGAAGTGTCAAGTGTGGACTTGACCCTTTTGTGATTAAGGTCAGGAGCCCCTATACGGGCGCCTAGCACGAGGTGTAGCACCCAGCTGAGTAGGCGCTACTAAGGCCAATCGTGGCTCCTGCGTGCTAGTTTGGCAGGCATATGGGAGCCAAGGTGGAACCCTGCACAGTAGCTTGGTAGGTACACGGGGCACTAGGCGTGACACCCATGTGAGCCAGCCTAGCAGCAATGGTACCCTCGCCCAAACCAGCTCTACAGGCAGGGGTACCTGTGCCCAAGCTAGATCAGCAGGTAGAGGCACTCACGATTGAGCCAGGCTGGCATGCAAAGGTATCCACGCTTGAGCCAGGTCAGCATGCAGAGGTACCCTCGCCCAAGCCAAGCTAATAGGTAAAGGTACCCACATTCGAGCCAACTTGGAAGGTAGAGGTACCTGCGCGTGAGCCAAGTCGCTAGGCGGTAATACCTGCACCCGAGCTAGCGGGCAGGCAGTAATTCCTGCGCCCAAACCAGGCAAACAAGCTGAGGTATTTGCGCCCGGGCCAACTCGACAGGTAGTGGTACCTGCGCCTAAGCCAGCTTAGCAGGCAGTAGTACCTGCACTCGAGCCAGGTTAGCAGGCATAGGTACCCACGCCCGAGCCAGCTCGATAGGCAGTAGTACCTGCACCCGAGCTAGCTTGGTAGGCAACAACACCCGCGCCCAAGCTAACTCAGCATGCAGCAGTACTCGTGCCTGAGTTAGCTTGGTAGGCCGGGGTAACTACATGGGAGCCATGTTGGCAACAGGGCTCAAGGGCAAAGTGCCCCCTAAAGGGTAACGCGTGGATGCCAGCTCAGTAGTGACAAAAAATCTCATAACAGCTACCATCTTCACCATGCTTTATGAGCCTTCCCATAGATTTGAAAACGAAAATCATGAAGTTGCTTTGGATATATGATATTCGAAGTATGGGACAAGTTTGTAAAGAATTGTATCATGTTTCTGTAGAATTGTGGAATATGGAGGATGAAGATGTTCAAAGAATATGTGCAAAACTTAATAAATTACAAAGAATGGGAAACCAGTTAGGTTTTGCCTGCTTGTTGCCTATCATAAATATCCGGTAGGTAAGAAATAAGACTTTTTGGCTCAAATGTTCCTTAAAGTTTGTGCGGATTTACATGTTGCCATCTAAAGTTGAAAATTGATCCAAATACTCCTGAAGTTGTTGGTCATTAGGATTGTGTGCAAATTCACCTAACCTTCTGGGGTACTTTTCTATACAAATGTCAATGAACAACAACTTTAGGTGTATTTGGACTAATTTTTAACTTTAGGTGGCAACAGACAAATTCACGCAAACTTTAAGGACATTTGAGCCAATAAGTCAAGAGATAAAGGGTTCATTTGTTACAGATTTGAATAGTGTTATTTGAATTTTTTTTTTTTTTTTGATATTTATTTCTTCCTGATAGTGTTATTTAAATATTTTTATAGCATCCATGTGAAGAAAAAAAAAATGAGTATTTGTTTTCTCTTTTTTCCTTGTTATTTAAATAAAATTTATGGAATTATATGTTTTTTTTTCTTCTTCTTTTTCTCAAATAGTTAGAGGAATTATTATTAGAAGAGTGAAAAAAAAACCAGTACAATTAAACAAATGCATATCATTCAAATGGGAAGCCCCAAACAACCCTTTTTCATCTAAGGTAAAAGAGAACCAAGGGTACCAAAAAAGCTAACTTATCTGCATGCTAGTTGGTTTTTTTTTTTGCAAATGATGCTAACTATTTAAATTACATTGATAATAAGCTAAAACAAACCTTTAATTAATAAACCCCCCCTGTGATTTTTGACCATACCCACTACTATAAACATAGATAGCAGTTCACAAAACGTCACTGCCTTATGAAATACAGAGAAATCAGTTTGTAATTTAAAACTACTATTTAATGAGGAAAACATTTTAGGCGGCGGTTCGAAAAAGAAACTGTCTTCTAAAGGTACACTTTAGAAGGCGGTTTTTACCTAAACCGATAGCCTAATCTAATACGCGAAACACGTGTGTTTCACGTGATTCATTAATACCTTAGGCGGCGATTTTCATTAAAAACCGCTGCCTAAACCCTTCCAAAACCCGATTCAACTATAATTTTGAAACCCTTATCTTCGTTTCTTTGTTTTTGCAGAGCTTCTCAGTTGTTGCCCCAAGCCAAAAACATCATAAATCTTTAAAATTCTTCATAATTTTTAATGGAAAATCTTTGGTTTTGCATTGTTCGTTGTGTAGATCAAGTATTATGGAGTAATTTGTACGTTCTCTAATATTTTGTTCAAACTTGGGATTTTTTTTTAGAGTTTCAAATTTCTCTAATTTTTGTGTTTATGTTGCTTGTTTGTTGATTTTTTTTTTTAAGTTATTTCATTTTTTGTTTTGTTTCCTTAGTTATTTATAAGTATTATTTAGCTTTACTTAGTTAAATTCAAGTGAGGATAATTTTTATGAAAATGCAGATTGGATTGATATATGGATGTCATGTTCACAATCCAATGCAGGGCCTTAAAATCTATATGTTACAACTCAGAGAGACAAATCTTGCTTGTGAGAGAATTTCTAGGGAAATTCTGGGTGACTTTCTTTCATTTTATGGGGATCCATCTTGTAAAGTTAGCAATGTACTCCTTTGATTGATATAGTACAAAGGCTCGTGGACGAGCTCTGAGGATGTAAGCAAATTTGTAGAACCTTGTTACAATTTCTTGTGCACTTTTATTTCAGTTTTTTATTGTGGAATTCTTGTGGTCACTATATTTGTGTAGAAATCTAAGTGTTTGTTTGATTTGCAATTTAGAATACTCTGTTTGATAATCTAAATATTGTAACACCTTAATTTTCCTGTTTAGAATCTTATACTGCAACATATTTATTTATATATTTAAAATTCTTTGTTTAGAATACTCTATTTATAATACTATGTTCAAAATATCTTATTTAGAATATCTGGTTCAGAATACTCATAATTGTTCAAAATAATCCAAAAAAATATTTTTTTAATGATTTTTTTTTTCAAAATAATAATGACCGTAATGATAATGATAATAATATTGATAATGATAACGGGAATCATAGTGATGATAATAGAAATAATAATGATA
>WUAT03029784.1:0-14088 GCA_010015005.3 Ulmus americana
TTTTGCGGTTAGGTAAGTATTTTAATGATTTGAACAGATTTAATATTTAATAATTTCAATAATATTATTGTAACAGTAATTTAAAAAAAAAAACTGAAAAAAAAAATATTATAACAATATAATTATTATAATAATTACAAAAAAAATTGTAAGTGAATAAAATAATATTTAAAATCTCCAAACAAGATACTTACCCAACGACGAAAAAAAAAAAAAAAAAACCTATAGTTAATAGGTGCCGTCCCGCATTGTCATGTTAAGTGTCATCCAGTGTCATCTAGGGATAAATATCAGGGATTGGGTGAGTTTTCTACTTTCAATCCACCGAATAAAGTTCGGGTAAGTTATAAAAGTCTTTTAACCTATCACATTAAATTTTGAGTGGGTTCAGATTATTTTGAATAAATAATAAGCCAAAGCAAATCAACATACTTTCAATAATAAGGTCAAAGGAAATTAATAAAATCATCCTTAAAACTTTTTTTAATTTTTTTTGGGTGTAAATTTTTGAAAATTTTCATATTTGCTGCCCCAACCTTTTTCTGTGTCATACCGGAAAATATGCTTAAAAGTGGCCTAAAAAGTACCTAAGAGAAAAGTCAATCAATTGTGGCCTTAAATATCACTACTACATAAACTGGCAATAGGAGACATAGGAAAATGTATGAGTTCTTCCAAAACAATTGTTGTTTTTGGCGTTGGTTTAAAACCGTGCTGTTTCTTCAAGTATCGATTGGAAACACGTTATTTAGAACCGATACTAAAACCCTTTTGTCAAGGGTTTTAAATCGACACCAAAGCTTTTTTTGGTTGTACTGGATATTTGCTATTTTTTTTTTCCTTAAACAAAATATATATTTATATTTATATTCTTTCATCAATTATGTAAAAATAAAAATAAAAAACATATATAGCCTATTAAAGTATAGAGACTAGTTGAATCCCCGTTCAAAAAAAAAAAATAGTTGTATCTAAAATATATATATATAATAGTTTTTATTTTCACTAAAAATATTCTCTAATGTATTAGAAATGCCTATATAAAATTTTGTTGTAATCTGATTTTTTGTTTAAAAAATATAATAAATTTTGTTTTGACTAAAAAAATAAAAGTAAAAAATATTTTGTGGTTAGTATCTATTATATCTCTTAAACAAAAATTCGGATAAAAACAAAATTTTATAAGAATATTTTTAAGACATTATAGAATAATATATTCAAAAATCGTCGAAAAATATAATGTAATTGAAAACTTGTAAATGAAATTACTACCAGTAGTGATAAATAAATAAAAAAAATCACTATTGTATAAACACCCATATATATATATATATATATATATATAAAAGGTCTTCATGTTCTTCACACATTTAATGGAATCCATATTTATTTGAAACTTATTTTTACCTCATTTCCTTGGTTCTCCCATTTGGGTTCCAAACATTTACTAAATGGATTCCTTCAACATATATATATTTTTCTTCCAAATTTTCTTAGTAAAATACTACGTACAAATAGGGTCTAACTGTGTCTGACAATAAAGAAATTAAGAAAACTAATTAAAAAAATCCAAGTAAAAATATGTCGGCTATAGCACTAAATGTGGTTGGGGAATGAATTGTCCCCACCCTCCCATACTAACTTTTTTCTTACCAATGGATGGGCCATACAATCCCCCTAATAGATATGCAAATTGTTTCCATTTCCCATCACTCTCCATCTTTGACACCACCACCCTAACGACAAGTCCTTTTCTTTCCTTGTTTCTCTTCTCTTTGTACATTTTCCCTTTTCCAAAATTCCCAAACCATCTCTTTATACATAATACGCAGTATTGGATAATCCTAAAAAAATATTATTATTCTATTTTATTATTGGAGAGCAATAATTGTCCGAACGTCATCCAATACCGCGTATTATCCAAGACTCGATTAGCTCAAACTAATCGATATAATCTCAATTAATTTCAAAGAAAAAAAACATTCTAATTTGAAAATGAAAGAGCTAATAAAAGGGTGTTGCTTTATATTGGGTCTAAATGAAAAGGGTTCATGCATTGGGAAGGAAAAGGGTCCTCTCTAAAATAAGCCATGGACCTACGGCTTTGTTCCTTCAGAAAATCACTTCTAACTCACATGATATGAACAACTTTATCATATATGTAAATATGACTATGAGGCCTCACCATATTTGTCTCGCAAAAAGGTCAAGCGTCCAAACCTTTCCCCTTTTTTTTATCAATTTACTTTTCTGCGTTTTTGGGGCTACTTTGTCATTTTCATTCTGTGGATTGTTAAGCACTTATATGATTATAGATGAACAATCATTGTATGAAGGCCTTGAGGGATTGCCCAACACTTTTTTCCTATAAATCAAGTATTCAAAATGAAAAGACTAATCGGCTCAAATGCTCTTTATAATTATTGTTTATTGACATTTATAATATAAAAATAGATCAAAAATAAAAAAATATTTGTGACCAAAAATGCTAATGAATAAAAATAATAAGTTTAATGACTAAAAAAATTAAATAGAAGATAAGATGTAAAATTAAACAAATGATAAATAACTTTGTTATAAGGAACATTTGAGCAAATTAGTCAACTGAAAATTAGAATGATTAGAACAAATAAAATTAAATATAATAATAAATAATAAAGAGGCTTGTCTCATGCTTATGCTATTTATTAGACAATTTGCATTTTAGGGTACGTTTTGTTGTACTCTTCAGGCATTAGACAATGATAGTCATGGAAGGGTATAAAAAGTTAAAATCCACACAAAATGGGTAATTTTTGACTTGGACTCATCTCTTCTTTTACCTCAAAAAAGGTATTTGGTGACAATTTATTGCAGAAAACTCACCACAGCTTGTAGATAATCCAAAAGATGATTAGTTTCTAATATTCTCTTCTATAGATTTAATTGACACTTCCATTGAGCCAAGTTGAATACTATTATGTGAGATTACAAGATTTTACCATTGGTTTTCAATGAACAATAAACAAAAGCTTAATGTGAATATGTGATCTTATTTATTTATTTATTTATTTTTAAAAAATGACAGTTAGGCGAAGTTTGCATTTTTTGTAAAAAACAAAAAAATCCCAAAATTTGAATAATGTAAGAGTGATTTTCATATTTCGATTTGATCAATAATACTCGTATATGTTAAATTCATTTATTATTTATATATGTCAAAAGTCACTAATCTTTCATACTATAATGATATAAATATTCATAGAAGTTAATAATGAACTTTTTTCATTCTACTTGTAAGATTTTGACTCTCGTAACACTAATCATGGAAAGTTCTATTATGTCCCTAGATACCCAAAATACTGGCAATTTTGTTATTATTCTTTTTTATAAAAAAAAAAATGAAATAAAAATTAAAATATAGCCTCCATTTCAATCTTACACTGATCTGTCCCTATAGGCCTTTTCGTCCAATCAACTTTAATACAACCAAAGCATGTAAATACTACTGTGAAGAACTTCAGTTGTACAGAAGAAACCTGTTGTTCATCAAACTTTGAATAATCACACAGAAAAGTTTGCAGACTATTTGGTTGCTCCAATAAGATGAGATAGAATAGTAGCACTGTTCTTTTCTCTTTCCCAACACCAACATGACAAACCATGCAATTACCATACTCCTCTTGTTTCTCAACATTTCTCAGTTTCTAACCATCTCTGCTTTGAACCAAGAAGGTCTCTCTCTTCTTTCATGGCTTTCCACTTTCAATTCTTCTCCTTCTGCTACCCTTTTCTCTTCATGGAATCCTACCCACCAGAATCCCTGCAAATGGGATTATATCAAATGTTCCTCTAATGGATTTGTTTCAGAAATTACAATCACTTCCATCAAACTTCCTACAAGCTTCCCCACTCAGCTTCTCTCCTTCCCCCATCTCACTTCTCTTGTTCTATCCAATGGAAACCTCACCGGAGAAATCCCACGTTCGATTGGAAATTTGTCATCACTTATCATCTTGGACCTCAGTTTCAATGCTTTGACAGGAGCTATTCCAGAGGAGATAGGAAAGCTGACTAAATTGCAGTTGTTGGCATTGAACTCAAACTCCTTTCATGGTGGAATTCCATCAGCAATCGGGAACTGTTCGAAGCTTCAAAATATTGAGCTGTTTGATAACAATTTGTCTGGTAATATTCCTGAAGAAATAGGCCAGTTGGAGGCGCTGGAACTCTTCCGAGCAGGAGGCAATCCGGGGATCAGTGGAGAAATCCCAATGCAGATATCAAATTGCAAAAGACTACTTTTTCTAGGACTTGCAGATACCGGGATTTCAGGGGAGATTCCGGGTAGTTTAGGAGAGCTTAAGAATCTCAAGACTCTTTCTGTCTATACAGCAAATCTTACAGGCAGTATCCCACCAGGAATAGGTAATTGTTCTGCCTTAGAGAACTTGTTTCTGTATGAAAACCAGCTTTCTGGTGAAATTCCAGGGGAGTTTGGTCTGCTGAAAAATCTCAAAAGAGTTCTACTTTGGCAGAACAATTTAACTGGAACCATTCCAATCACTTTGGGGGACTGTTCAGCTTTGATGGTTATAGATATCTCATTGAATCTTCTAGAGGGAGAGATTCCTTGGTCTCTTGAAAAGTTAGAAGCACTTGAAGAGCTTCTACTATCAGGAAATAAGATCTCTGGAGATATTCCACCCTTTATTGGAAATTTTACCAGGTTGAAGCAACTTGAGTTGGATAATAACCGATTTTCAGGAGAGATTCCTCGTTCCATTGGGCAACTAAAGGAGCTTACTTTGTTCTTTGCTTGGCAGAATCAGCTACATGGAAGCATACCAGCCGAGCTAGCAAACTGTGAGAAGCTTCAAGCACTGGATCTTTCACACAATCTCCTCACTGGGCCGGTTCCAAATTCGCTCTTCAACCTCAGGAACTTGTCGCAATTGTTGCTGATATCAAATGGGATTTCGGGTCAGCTTCCATCAAACATAGGGAACTGCAAAAGCTTAATCCGTTTACGCCTGGGATCAAACAACTTCAGCAGTCAAATCCCATCACAAATTGGGCTCTTGCATAATTTGAGCTTCCTTGAACTATCAGACAATCAATTTACCGGAGAAATCCCTCCTGAAATTGGCAACTGCTCTCAGCTAGAAATGGTTGATTTGCATGGAAATAAGCTCCAAGGCACGATTCCTTCATCTTTCGAGTTCATTTTCGGTCTAAATGTTTTAGACCTTTCCGTGAACAAGATAGCTGGTACTATTCCTCAAAACTTGGGCAACCTTACATCTCTAAACAAGCTGATCATTAGAGCAAACAGCATTACTGGCTCAATTCCGAAGTCACTTGGATTCTGCAAGGATTTGCAGTTGTTGGATATTAGCAGCAACAAGCTCACAGGTTCAATCCCGGAAGAGATTGGTCGTTTACAAGGGCTAGATATCCTTTTGAACCTCAGCTGGAACTCTCTAACAGGGCCTATTCCAGAAAGCTTCTCAACTCTCTCAAAGCTAGCCAACTTGGATCTCTCTCACAATAAGCTGACTGGAAGCCTTATATCACTTGGTGGTCTAGACAATCTTGTTTCTCTCGATGTTTCATACAATGATTTTTCGGGTCCTCTTCCAACTACCAAGCTCTTCAAAGATCTTCCAGTCACTTCATTTGCGGGTAATCAAAAGCTCTGCATCAGAAGAAACGAGTGTCACATGGATAGCAACATGAATGGAAGGAAATCCACCAGAACTCTTATTGTTTCCATCTTTATTAGTCTAACTGCAACTATATTGATAGTATTTGTTGGAATCACTTCATATATCAGAGTTAGCGGAGGGAGGAGAAATGATGAAGAAGATGGCCTGGACTGGGATTTAACCCCATTTCAAAAGCTTAACTTCTCCGTAAACGATATCATCACAAAGCTCACAGATTCAAACGTTGTGGGAAAGGGTGTTTCAGGCATGGTTTACCGCGTTGAGACTCCGACGCAGGTTGTTGCAGTGAAGAAGCTATGGCCAGTAAGCAATGGTGAGCTTCCTGAAAGGGACTTGTTTTCTGCAGAAGTTCAAACTTTAGGATCAATAAGGCATAAAAACATAGTGAGGCTACTAGGATGTTGTAACAATGGAAGAACTAAGCTACTGTTGTTTGATTACATCAGTAATGGAAGTTTAGCTGGAATACTTCATGAAAAGAGGTTGTTCTTGGATTGGGATGCAAGGTATAAGATCATACTTGGAGCGGCTCACGGTTTAGCTTATCTTCATAACGATTGTATTCCTCCAATCATTCATCGCGACATTAAGGCTAACAACATCTTGGTAGGACCACAATTTGAAGCTTTTCTAGCAGATTTTGGGCTTGCAAAGCTTGTTAGTTCCCCAGAGTGTTCAAGATCATCAAGAACAGTTGCTGGTTCCTATGGCTACATTGCTCCGGGTGAGTACTTTTCTCAGGGTATTCTACCAATCATAAAACTTGCTTTAGATTACTAATCAATCAATTAAACCTCATAACTATTAATTTTTTTATTAAAAAGTTCAGACTTTGAGTTTCTTTCTTCCAATTACATATTTTATAACACGCCTTGAATTTGCAGAGTATGGATACAGTTTGAAGATCACAGAGAAAAGTGATGTGTACAGCTATGGTGTGGTGCTCTTAGAGGTCCTAACAGGGAAGGAGCCAACAGATGATAGAATTCCGGACGGTGCCCATATCGTGAGTTGGATTAACAAAGAAGTTCGAGAAAGGAGAAGAGAATTTACATCAATCCTTGATCAGCAACTAATCCAGAGATGTGGGACACAAATCCAAGAAATGATTCAAGTGCTTGGAGTGGCTCTTCTCTGTTGTAATCCATCTCCAGAGGAAAGACCTACAATGAAAGATGTCACTTTAATGCTCAAGGAAATAAGGCAAGAAAACCAAGATTGCCAGAAGCCAAACATTCTTGGCAATCACAATGGCAATGAAATAGTGACAAGCCCAAAAGCTCCAAGTAACTGCTCTAGTTTCTCCAAGTCACCTCCCCAACAATGATTTTTCTAGAATAACAATCTTTTGAGTTTGTTCATATCTTATTAAATGAAAATATAGTTTGTGTAGATTGATGGCATTTAGTTGGAAAGAAAGAAAAAAAAGACACAATTTTATTGTTCTTTCCCATTGATTCATCACATAAAGTATGGAATATGGATAGCATATTTTTTAGTAATAGCTTAAGGGGCAATGTGATGGCTTTCATATATATTAAGGTTGTGTTTGATATTATAATAAAGTAACTTATGTTATACAATACAATACAAGTTATTAATATGTCCCGTACGATATCTAAGGGACAAAATCACACTTCTCAATACAAGTTTTCAAGCATTACAAATCACTAAAGCTCAAATAAAATTTTAGCTTTTCAAAAGCGAAATGCAAGAAAGATATCAAAAGAAAATATGGTTTTCTCAGTGTCCAAACAGTATAAAAACCAGCTTCCTTTAGCAGCATATGTCTTGAGAACGTAGAAGGGGCCACAAAAACAGAGAGGCAAGAAATATGAATGAAGATATCAAACACGGGGACCAACAGAAACAGACAGACATGCTTTCAAATCCCATCAAGTTGGCTTTTCGGAGATTAGGGCCAACTATAAAAAAAAGGATGCTAGCGACAATTTTGTTTGGCATGAGATGAATGTGACATGAAAAATATAATAAAAATGATGCAATTGGACCATTATTCTTCTCAAGTTTCCTCATCAATTATTTTTCTCTTAAGATAATGAAATTTCATGCTACATGTTCTTGGATGGATACAGAGGCTTTAATCATGTGACACTGAACCAATACAGGCCCACTGATAATGATATATATATATATATATATACATATAAGAGAGAGAGAGGGTATCTTATCAAACTCTAATGGCTAAGAATGAAAGCAACCAAACATTCCACTAATGAAATACTTCTAATAAACCCTCTCATAAAAAACCACACAGAATATTTTCATTAAAAAGAAATGACCATTTAGCTGAACTCATAAGAAGCCTGAATTTTTCACTGTCTCATGAACTCTTTGAAACTTACAAGTTATATATTCTACAATTTTAAAGATTATAGGAGAAGAGGGTGTCGTTCTGCTATGAGGAATCAGGTCTGGATAATTTTTTTTCTTTCTTTGAGCAACTCTCATATTTAACAATTGGTATGTGTTATGCTCTAGAAAAGCTATGTGGATGTGCAGGATAAATCTTTACATGCAGCCAAATCGAACAAACAGTGTTTGGCCGCAGTTTAGATCGTGATTACTGAAAAAAAATCAGTGATGATTTTCCTTGTTTGGGGAAGATGGACAGATGGATGTGATTTGGTTTTGCTTTTGAACTAAATAGAATTTATGAAGAAAACAATTAAACATCAAATAACAAGACAAAATGGAATAGGAAGGTATGCATGGAATGAAAATAACCCTTTTGAACTATAGTCACATTCATGTAATAATTAAGCTCTTTCAACTCAATAATGAAAGAAAAATGTAACATTTTTTAGGAACAAAAACTTAATTTATATAAAAAAAACACTTGGAAAAATCTTTCCAAGCAATCACTTAACAAGTACGTTAGTGACATTATCCCAAGCTATAATCAAAGTACAATTTCTTTTGATCACTCAAAGTTGACTTATGATAATGGAAAAAGGTTAAATTTAATAAAGTAATCCCAAGTATATTTCCTAAAAATTTGTACTTTCTTTTTATTATTTGATGACATTCCCTTCATGGATGTTTCTTGAAAATAATAATAAGAAGAAGAAGAATTAACACGGTCTATGACTCTCCACCAAATAAAATTCCAATTAAATCATGGAGTCACTTACGACTCAATGATAAACCAGAAATTCAAAAGATGGGCCAGCACTCAACAGGCAGGAAACTGACTGATAAACAAAAAGTAATCAACCTAACTGAAAAATCTTACATTATAAACAAGATAATATCATTTCAGTACCTTAAGGTTTGTGTTTTTGCAAAATGGACCTCCAAGTTTGAATAGTATCTTGAATGGTGTTTGAGATTATTTTTTTCCCCCTCTTTTGGTAAAATGGACTATAAGTAAAAGAAAATGTCAAATTTGAAAAAAAATGATCAGGGTAAGATCATTTTACTCATCAGGTTTAACTTTACTGTTGACATAGGTTCTGTTTTACTACTAAAAATAAAAAATATATATCTTAGAAACAATTTGGTACTAATCAAACTTATGAGCCTGTTTTGCAAAAAAAACACAAATCTAGGATATGAAAATGATAATTTTCCTGTCACAAACATCTGATATGAAGTTGAGGACCCCAAAGATCACTTTGTAAAGGATATTCAAGGCTTGATAAAGTCATAAAACTGAAATATTTTCTTCTCCATCAGTACCTAATATCTTCTTTAAATCTTAAATACATGTCTTAAAATTCATGCATCAACTTATAAATGTACCAAAACTTAAAAGCATAAACACAAGCAAAAGCATGCAATTGAATATGCCATTTTCAGTTGTTAAAAGGTATGTATCACTTATCTTGAATTAAAGTACTCCAACATTAACATCAACACTCACAACAATGACGCTTTTTGAATCCGGAAAATCCTCCAAACTCACTTTGCGAACTCGAGTTCGAACCACCCCTGCTGAATCCCACAATCTTCGGGAGGCAGAACACTCAAGTATATTGCTAGGTTGGTCCCATGCAGAAACGAACCCCAAAGCTACAAGGGAACAAACCATGAGCCTGACCACTTAACCAATCCTCGTGTAGAAAATGTACACAAACATTCAACATTTTTTATTGGAATAGCTTCAAAAATGCATTTCACAAGCAATTTTATTCTCTTTTGAAATGTAAGAACCTTGGTAGGGGAGGGAATAAAAAAACAACAAAATTTTCATGTACAGAAAAGTTCCATATGAATGAGTATACTCAATTGCAAAAACTTCACATTTACAAAAGATATCAAACTTATATTACATACTCAGTGTATAAAAGAATCACAGATTACATCATTTCCTTGTCTTCTGCTTACAGAATTCCAAAGCAATGAAACTGTTAAAGGGGTTGAGACAAGCAATACAAGAACAACAAAATTACTTTGTGATATAAAAAATATCAAAATGATTACTAGTGAGGACAAAAGAAAACTAGAAAACCATTTAAAACTTACTTGCATTATGATATCAAGACCTATGAAACAAGGTTACAGATTATTGCTTTGTCTCAGGGTGCCACTTTATGCTGCATCCGACACTTTTTTTTACAGAATAAGAGAAAATGAGCTTAAGCATATTGTAAAGGCAGATCCATTAGGAATCTGATATAGAAACAAGGGATTGAAGAAGATACCTTGGTTTCTGAACTGTAGGAACTGGTTGGCCACTAAGAACACAACCAATAGCGAGGCTTAAGTCCCTAAATAGAGTAATAATAAAAATTATTACCATCTACCAAATATAAAATAAACTAAATCTAGCCAAAAAGCAACAGTGGCCAACCTTCCAGTTACAGTCATGTTATTACTTGGCCTTGAATCGTCAAACTGTCCATGGTAGACCAGCTCAAATGGCCTCCTACCATCCTGTTACAAATTGAAAAAAATTTAAGAATGTAAAAGAAATACACAAGAAAGGCAAAGAAAGCAGGATAACTTGAAAATTGATTACTTACCAGGAAAAAAAGATGCAAATAAATTTGACAATTACATCATGCTTATCATTCAAGAAACAGAGAGAGATAGAGAGCAAGAACTAAAAATGTGGTACCATGTTTGAATAACTAGATTAAAATTATTTATTTAGGTTATGTTCACCTTTTTAAATAGGAAAAACTCAGGTGTGCAAACTGCTCCAAAATCTCTTGCAACATCCTGTGTCTGCAGTCGCACATTAAAAAAGGGTTAAAGCGTAAAACATTTCCGCAGTGTAAAAGTCATTTGATCACTTAACAAAAATCATGAGATAACATTCAAAAGTGGATTAGTTAGTTTCTGATATCCTCAAAACTTTGATGATTGCAAAGCAATATCCTTGTATTGTGACCAATGTTAAGTTAGTGCAGATGGATATTTCAAAAAATTGCTATGTTCACTTGCTCATGAGTCATGAACATATAGATGAATGGGCATAATGCATTTTCAATTAAAAAGTGTAAATATTTGATAAGCATGAGACTATAAATGTAAGGAGAGCGAGAGGAAGAGATAGAATATGATTGTAGAAAAAATGGCGTGATAAGATATTTAGCAGCATACCTCATCATACAGATATGGGAAAGGGTACTTAAAGAGTTTGGCTTCTTCTGCCATGAATTGTGGTCCATCCTGTCAGGAACAGTTCCATGTTCGACAATCAAACAACAGCTTCAACCCAGCTCTAACAGTAACAGCTCTAATCCCAAATTATAGAGTTAGTAGAACCTGTGGGTGTGTCAATACAGAATTTGAGGATATCGCAACAACTGCAAGTCCTTTCTGGAGGAACAAGGTAAAATAAAAGTTAAATTTGTATGAACTAAATATTTAGGTTTTATATACAACCTGAAACAAGCAAAGCTTTCAAAAGAAAAATAACTACACTACCTTCTTATAGAAATTGGAAAGCTTGACAATATCATTCCTCAGGTGCTTAACAAATGGAGAGTGATTGAAAATAAACGTAACCTGCACTACTACATTGTTGGCTGAATCTCAAAATAGATATATCAAGACAAGGGATCAGAGAATACACTATTATATTCAAAATCTGAATGGTAGTCACTAGCTAAATTGAAACGTGATCACAATAGCGGGGAGAACCATATATGGTACATTGGGTTGATTTGGCTGAAAGTTGCACATCATAGCTAGCATACATTATTTTTTCAACCTCAAATATTATGTATGACTTAATTAGTTACGTATGGAGTTAGCTACAAGAATTGTGTAATATGATAAAATTCGATGTTGACACACCTCCTAACAGCTTGAGCTTCTAAGATGCATTGGTAATCTGCTCACTAGTGAGTCCATAAAATAATTAGATACCATAAAAACTCCAATGAAAACTAAGTGCGATACTTTGTATTGAACTCATAAACTTCAATGACAACCATGCGTGATGCTTCAAAACAAACTGATGCACTTAGTTAAAATTTTCTTTGAACAAATGAGTATAGTTTAACATTATATTTGTTATGGGATTTTTGTCACGACTGACTTGACATCTAGATCATTCCAAAATGACTAACATGTAGATCGTGTCCATGATGAGCTGACAATTATGCATGCCATGTTGGCATCCCAAAGTCTTGATCATAATGGCATCCAGCTAAACGCCGAATCAAAATAAGTCTCAATTTATCCTCTCATATTAATTTGCACATAACATGATGATGATGTCGTCATCTGTATCGAGATTCAACACCCAGAAGAACCAAAAAACACGAGCACAGTATTGCGATGATATAGATCAAGCCAGACTGATCAATGCAGCCCAGCTAGGCCAGGCCAACTCAACCAAGGCAGCAGCTAAGCCAGCTTGACTAGCACAGCAAAGGTAGCAACCGGGCCATCTCGGCCACACTCCCACACACCTGCACCAGCCTGCCTAAGCACCCCATGCAAAGCTGTGCCCAGCCAAGCTCCCAGCATGCTTGCTTGCTCGACCCACATGCACCCATGCACACCCGTGCACCCCAATCATGTCGTACGCCTATGCTGCATCGTCCAAGCTTTTGGTGTCAAGCATGTCAACTCAATCAAGCTAGCTTGTCAAGCTACCCAGCTTAGCTAGGCCCATGCAGCTCATCCCTCCATACATACCAGCTCGCCCAGACTCCTCTCCACGCCAAGCCTGCCTACCGTACTACCAAGCCCTACCGAGTATGCTCGGCTAGGGTGAGTTGCTGATTTCCCGAGACAAACGTCGCAATTTCATCCACCTCACCCGTTGTTCTCGACTCCTGAACTTGGTACTTCATCAAGTCCATCAATACGCTCGTGATGAGCTATTCTTTACATCTGGCTCATTCCCGAATCGCTGAGCTCTTCAAAGGGCTTCTCAACACTTGGTCAATTTGAGATGTAATATCTCAAATTCTAAGCTATTCCAAACTCATCATTTCAAATGATCGACAATTGATTTATGACACGTAAGCATTCAAGTCCTAGTAATCAGCATTACAAAGGACCCATGATTTATGACATGGTGTCCCATGTCCTAAAGTACACATGGCACAACAAGAGTGGAGCATATTTTCTCTCCTTGAAAAATAGCTCCCACTTCTTGTTGTCTCCTCTTCACAACTCATTTTCTCTCCTTGAAAAATAGCTCCCACTTTTTGTTGTCTCCTCTTCACAACTCCTATAAATACCGTCATTATTTCATTCCAGAGGTACGTTCTTTACATTCTGATAATAGACTCTCATTTTCTCTGACATGTGAAAACCTTTTCTCAACTATTCTCTCTCAAAACGATTACACAAATCCCTAACTAACTTAAGCATCAGAGTGAAATTGGGGGAACAGCTCCCCCGACCTCTGATTGTTTCTTATTTTGCAGATAGCTCTATAACTTCGACGACGTCATCTCTGTGAAGACGCCATTAGTTTCGTTAAGTTCGGCCTGACTCGATGCCAGATCACCTCATCTACATGGAGAGAATAGCTTACATGACACACTTTGACCGTTGACCAGATTTATGCATCAATAGTTGCAATTGTTGATTGTTTTTTTCTTTTACGTACCAACCTTTGCCACAATTTTTTTATTTATATATGGCAAAATTCTTTTTATATAATATGAAAAAATATCATTTTATTTTTTTGTATTTTAGGAATAATTCAGACTTATTGAAAAATATAAATAAAATTTTATTTTTTAAAAAAAATATATGTAAGAATAGTCTTGAATAATTTAAAAGAACTAAAATATTCTTATATTGTAGATTATAATATAGTATTATTGTACATGTAAAAAAAAAAAAAATTCAAGTTTGGTGAAAGCGGGGGGGAGTTCTTATTCTAGCAACAGTGAGGTTCAAAAAAAAAAAATAGTCATAGTGTGATCTGTCTAATTTATTA
>WUAT03029895.1:0-14081 GCA_010015005.3 Ulmus americana
AAGAGATGTTTCATGTAGCTTATCTTTCTCCATCTACATGGGTACTGTAGGCTTTCGTCCTCCTCAGTTATCAGAGGCACCTTTTCTCCATGCTCTACCTCATGTTTGGAGCTAAATGAAGAAAAGGAATAGTATACTGCTGTTATTTATAATTAGGCAATTGATCTCGTAAAGAAAGTAAACTCGGCCAAGAAAGAAAAAAAGTTGTTTATTCTAAGTTATAGAGGATGGGAAATTATTCAATCCCCCTTTGAGGCCAGATTTTTTGAGATATCTTTAGTGGAGTTTTTGATATCTGTATTTTTATTCTCTTTGTCAAATATTTATGAAGTGTTTTTTTTTTTTTAGTTTACTAGTCTAAATGTTTCGTTGTTATATTACTTATGCCTGGATGGTGTGAATCTGTGGAGGACACCTTCAGATTAAGAAATGCAAATAGAAAATGACATATATGTGTTGGATTGTGGATACGATAAAAATGTTGAAGTATGTTATGAAACTGATATGATATGATGATTGCTTTAAATTCTTTCCTACCAAGTTATGCTTTTTAGTTAGTAGTTATGTTTTAAGCATTTGCTAATTGTAGGAATTAGCTTGGATCCCTGGTTGGCTTCATCATCAGGTTGAACACTTTGATGAGCACATACAGGAACCTCTTTGCTCTTCAAAGCTTGCATTTGAGGTTGGTTCTTTCTGTGTTTCTATAAACTTCTTTATATATATATATATATAATTATTCTTTTTTGATGTATATGCGCTAGAAATATGATTGTATTATAGATTCTATATTCAAGGAATATAGGAAATGGATTTTTTTGTCAACTATTTGTTATCTGCATAACCTATGTTTTTGTGCATGCACGTTGTGGGTGTGTCACCTTTTGTGTTGAAGGTGGCTCATAGCTGAAACACCAGGCTCATGCAACTGCATTTGTATGGTTTGACGTTTGCAAACTATCAGGTGCAAATGTAGATAATAATAAATTTTTATTGTAGTGATAACACTCTGCACCCTGAAGATGAAACTAATCAAGTATCTTGCTTCCCACTGTTTGTTTTAGTGATCATAAAGTTCATGATTTCCCTCAACTTGTCCTCTTTCCACTGTTTGTTTTAGTGATATAAACTAGATGATGCATTGACATTATTAAGGTTTTTATGCTTACTTTTCCATTATTCAACTAGAGTTGTCTCCAGCTAATCACTTTTAAGATATCTATGTTACCTGTGTTTTGCACTCGTATCACCTAGGAGTTCTTTCCTCTTTTGGGCTATCTCGTCTCTCCTTCCAATCCAACTTTTGTTGAGATGTGTCATTCTCTCCCTCTCCCTCTCTCTTTTATTTTTTGTTACAGAGTCCTCTGCAGTAAACAAAATAATACTGAGTAGGTCCATCACAAATCCTCAAAAGAATCGACCCCAATCTTAAAATAAAATAAAAAAAATGCATGTCCCGTTTATCCACAGAGCTGTCCAGAACCTACCTCTAGATCAGAAATAAAGAGCTTATTTGTGGTCTATATACATGATATTTTTTCTTTTGGTTTCAATATATTTTAGTTCATATCATCTTCTCTGATGCTATAAGCCTATAACGTGCACATCTTGATGAACAACTACAGTCATAAAATGTAATTTTTTTGGTACCAGATGTTGTTTCTCTGATGTACGTAGATATCATATTGTAGTACAGTCACTGAACTTTAAGTTACCTTAGTAAATTTGGCGTGAGCTATTCAAATCCCATCCTCCGATTTTCTTTCTGCCAAGCTTAGAGACTACTGACTAGTTTCTTATTTGCTAAAGTATTGGTGAACTTTATTTGTTATTGTTACGGATAGGATCTGACATTGCTAGAAGGAAACATTTGCGGCGGAAAGGATGTAATTTTATTGCCAAGGGAAGAAGGTAGATATAACAGCTGTCACTTGTTCTTATCGGGAGAAGACAATTCAGCAGCTAGGTTTGCTTCATCTTTTGAAAAGGTAAGATTTGAAGTATATAGCTCATTGTTTCATTTCTTTCTAATTTGTGCCTTTTCTTGCCTCTGACTTGGCGGTAAAAATATAATTTACTCATTCATGCCTCCTTGATTTTGTTCAATTTTTCTTATACCATTTGAAAATTTGAGAATCATAAGTTACTTTTTGTGGGTAAACATATTATTGGTGACTAAATTATTTTCCTCCAAAAAATAGCAGCATGTGATTCTATTCTTGCCTATCACTCTGCATTATATATCACGGAAAAATAAGATGTATTCATTCATGGGAGAGCTTTAGTTTTTTTATTGAGGTTTTTATATCATTGTAAGATTTGAGAATTATACTTTACTTTGTGTGTGTCATGATGATCTATCATACTTTTTTTCTTCATGAAATAGTGTTAAGAATATATGACTGAGTGCAAGTATATTTGTTCTTCTTTTTAAACATACAATGCCTTATTATAGTCCTGCCCTGCTGTTTTGCATTAAACATTTGTGATCACTTCTTGCTGGTCATATTTGGTACTAGCATCGAGAAGACACATCCTTTGTGCTTTGAAAGTGTTCTTAGTTCTTATAGGGAAATCCCAAAAAATGGAAGAACAAAAAATTTTGAAGCTAAAGAAACCTTTTTTAAAATGAAGTCCCCTTCATCTCTCTTTAGCTCGTTATTATGATTTTACAGACCACTTGTGTTATTATCTCAATGTTACCAAAGTTCAGTTGATTATAATGGTATATAGGTTGAATATTAGTTTGTCGTCTGTCCTTTGTTATATTTTTTTAGACTAATATTCTTTCTGGTTGCATCCTGCAAGCCTGGATTGAAGTGCTGAAACAAAGTTCTCTTATTCTAATAGTTTTCATTTCATTTGGGTATATATATATATTTACTTGTCTAATGCATCTACTCAGAAATTATCAATATGCTTATTGTATATCACTTCTTGTAGGAAAATGGGGTTCAGTTTCATCTCCATCTCTCATCAGATGAATATTCACAGTGCCCTTTGGCTTCCAAGTCTTCTCAAACTGAATTTGAACATGTTAGAGTTTCGCCAATGCAACAATTGGAAACTTCTATTGCTGTTGAAGAGAAGACTTGGTCCAAAATGAGCTGTGGTGGGTTTAAAAGTCTTCCTCTTAGTTCCAATGTAGAACCATGTACGAAGTCTCCAGGGAATAGCAAGGAAATTGTGAGGAATAATTTAGCAAAATTCAGTGTCCAGTCTCTCCCAGGTTCTGAGATAAATGATGCAGTTGAACTATCAGTTGCTGCATCTGAAGCACTGGTTATATATGAGATAGCAAAAAGTATGTTAGATTTAGAAGCATGGGATACTACAAGTGTACTTGAAGTTGCCCTTCGGGTGAAAAAAGCACGGTTGGAATGGTTAGAAGAATCCACCCATTGTGCAACCATGGAAACTGATGAGAATGATTCTCTCTCAGAGTTGGATGATTTTGCAATGACAGATGCTTTTGATGATGTAGGGTTGGATTGTAGTAATTATGATCACCATGTTGGTTGCTCATCTGTTTCTCAAGTCAAAGAGACTCCTGTCTCTCAAAATAATCATTGGTGTGAAAATCATTCTGGTTTTGTAGAGAGTTGGGATCAGCAAGTCAATACTGACAATATTGCCACTCAAAAACAGATAGAAAATGATTCTAGCTTAGATGCAATTCGAAGAAAGGATTTGTCTTCAGAACCTGTCAATTGTGAGATGCAGACAAAGCTTTCTGATGATCCTGTAATGAGTTTAAGTATCCCCAATGCAGAAAGAGAAAATGATCCCCCAGGATCTAAAATCCAATCTTCTGTAAACATTGCACAGGTAAGATTATACTCACTTCAGTCATCCTTTTCCTTTCTCACCTATATGAAAAGAGGAAACAAGACATAGTTAACTGGTCTTCTCTTTGTCAGCCTTTTATGGTAAAAACTAAGTGGCTCTCAATAGGATTTATTGTCTTAGTGCCATGTAGTTGGCACCTGAATTAACATTGCAACTTTTGCTTCCAGACAGTTGGCTTCACTGCAGTGGATCTAACTTCATCTCAACATCAAGTTAGAGAAAATACTTTCATGCATGCTTCAAGTTTGAGAAATGTTGGTAAGTTGAAAACTGATTTTTTTTTTTTCGCTTTCGATTTCCTACATTGGTTGATTTCATTCTCGTATTCGTTTTATATTTATTTATTTATTGTTTTATAAAGTAGAAGATAGGGTCACTTGCCCAGCTTCAGAAAGATTCAGAAGCCGATGGTTGGGTGGTTGGACAGCGAAGGTGCATGTTTTTTTCTGTCTAGTTCCCTTTCATTTGACAATTCTATCCATTGTTTCTACTTCAATTTTATTTTATTTTTTTGCCTGAAGCTAGTTTGTTCTTGAAACTAGCAGCCTTTATGCTGTTAGAGAAAGCATTGACTAATGCAATAATTCTTTTTAATCAAAATTTTCTTTATTTTTTACCCTCAATTGTATTTTGAACTTGCACGTGTTCTTTACGATTAAAAGGTCCAAAAGATGATACAAGATACTATGAAATTTCTCTAAGAATTTTGTTGAAAAAATTTATACTTATTTGTACAAATAGAGAGAGGAACTCACTAGTCACTCCTCAAATACAACTAATCTAATAAACATAACAATTTACACCCACTATATACTAGATATAGCCCAATTAAAAAAGTAGAAAATACATTTGATGAGATCCTAATATAAGGAGAAGACTTTTGGTTTTGGACATACATCTAATCTGCACTGATTAATTATGAGGGAAAAAAAAAAAAACAATTTCCAACAGAATCAGTCAACATATACCAAGTATATTTAGTTAAAATTCTCTATCTTTTAAAAACAATGACTAAATAAGATCCTCTTTATGTAAAATGTCTGGTTTCTGGTTTGAGAATTTATTTTCTGAAACAGTAAGCGTTAGAGCGAGTAGTTGGCATGTATGGTGTACCTTTTTTCAATCATGGAAGTTGAGTTCCTTTTCTCATGTTCTTTCAATTTTCTTGATTTAAATTTGATCTTAATTTTATTTACTCTGTGGAGCCTACTACATGTTTAAACCAGGTTTACTGACAAAGTATTTTAAATTGTTAAGTCCATTACTCTATAGCTTTTCATCTTGTTTATGTTATTTCACCTATACATCTACCTTTCAGGTGGAAGTTAATGCTTCTGCAAAATTAAAGCAGAATAATACTATGCGTATCCCGAAGGCTTTTGCTGATGAGACAAGCTTTCTCTCAGAATCTGCAGACATTGCCCCAGATCAGAACTCTTTAGTTCAGGTACATGAAACCAAGTTGCATGGAGAGTCGCAGTCAAGTATAGGCTGTGAAGGTTTACTTGAAAAAGTAAGTGAGGGAATGTTACTTTCTCAAGATGTGGTGAGCTCTCCTAGTTTATCTTTGATGGATCCTCTCTGTTCTATTGTTCCATGCACTATATCTTCAGAAATTGCTAACACTGAAGCTCAGAATAAAAGTGATACAAAAATTGATACTGACAGACATTTACCAGGGATAGAACTTGGGAGGGAAAATTCTTGCAGTATCTCAAATTTAAATGTTGAAGTTCAATCGGGAAACGAGCACGTTATGCATACAGTTGATAGAGGTTACAAAAACATGGTTAGAAGACAGCTGACTTCCCTCAAGTTATATAGCATGTCTTTCCCAGATAATATTGCCACTGCTGATGGGGGAAGGCTTCACTATAATCAATCATTCCAATCACCATTTGGCTGGGGACTTCTTACTTCTGATCAAAATCTGGGCTGCTCTGGAGCTACTGATAAATGGACCTCTAAACAGTTACCGCTCTCCAGTTCCGTATGCAAATCTTCTGCTAGAAGAGAGAATGATGAAGTTTGTGAAACTATGTTAAATATGAATGCGAGTGAAAAATTGGAAAGCCCAAAGAGAACTTTTCATGACATTGCAGGGAGTGAGAGTAAGTTGCCAGTTCCCATATTGAAGGGAAGTAAACAGCCTCTTGTTTTAAACCGTAGGGCAAGTCATCGTGTGCAAGCTTCTAAACCTTCCACAATCACTTCCTTTGGAGGGGAGCATTCCAAACAAGCATCAGGACCAGAAACTGTCATCAGACTTCTACAGTGCAAAGGACCTAAAAGGGCTCAACCTGAATCCAAGAATTTCCAAGAGAGACACTTTACAACTCGAAAGAGAGTTTGTTTCTCTGAAACAAAGGTCCATATTAAGCCAAACAAGGACGACCAAGAGCCACATTCTTCAAAAAGAATGGGTAAGACTATTTCTGGTACCATATAATAATACCATCCTTTCATTACACGGGAAATTATCATTATCTTTATTATTATTTTTTTTTCAGTGTAAGATTTGATTGCTGAAAATAATACTGTCCAAACAATAAATGGAGATCTTTTTTATTTTTGTTTAAATAAAGATGATTTTGCTTCTTTTTTTGTTGTTTTTGTGTAGGTTCAACTATGAGAACTTATAAAAAGATTAAGAATTTTGACAAATGGACAAACTCTCGAGCTCATGAAAAAGGTTTTCTTACAAATTGTTGCTATGGAGCTGGAAAGGGATTGATATTCCAAGGCATGCAATTCCTGCTGACAGGATTTTCTACCCAGAAGAAAAAAGACATTAAGGGACAAATAGAGCAATACGGTGGTATGGTTCTCTTAGATATTCCTAAACCTCCAAATTCAAGGGGAAAAAGGTGTTCAAGAGCTAAATTGTACCAGCTTCCCATTATTCTATGCCCAGAAAAGGTTACTTTCTAATTACTTTGATTAACTATTACCTTTTTTTATTGGAATGCTATTATGGATTCTCTTGTATCACTGTAAGTTCCATCTACCTTCTTTAATTTTGAACTATTCTATTTCTCAAAAAATAAGTAATGCTTGTTTTCCTCCTTGTTTTTAGATTTGAACTTTATGCTACTTTAAAACTGGAACAATGTTTTTTGTTTGTTTGACAACGGTGCTGTTGTATTGGAATAAGGTCCATCCATCATCTTTTGCACCTATTATTATAGTTTTCAACAATTAGTTTAAATTCAAGGCTTAAAGGTCTTCTTGTTATCACACAAGCATAAATTCATGACTACGGAAACACTTGTTTTGATTCATATATTTTGATTATGTTCTTGATTCACCTTCAATGGTTACTATTCTGAATCTGATGTGTACTTGGTATACTTATGTTATATCCTTGTTGTAATATTGTCTTATTAGTTCATATAATTGTATCCTTAATCATATGCAATTCTTGATTATTTATTACGAGAGAACTATTGCACATTTTGATTAGTTGCCAACTAGTTCTTGACATCTGATACAAATCTTTCTTTTTTTTTGGATTTTTTTTCTTTATGATTATCATGAATACATGAATAATACTGACAACCCTGGGAATTTTTTTTTTTTTGCAACTGTTTTTGGATGTGGTTTTTCTTGTTCTGATTAGGTTTTATCTTTTTTGTCCCTCTTAGCTGCGAACCACCAAATTCTTGTATGGGTGTGCTGCGAATGCCTACCTACTAAAAGTTGATTGGCTTGCTGATTCTGTTAGAGCAGGTTCTATTGTATCACCTGAGAAGTAAGTCATGCTTCTTGTTTGACTTGCATTTGTGATTGCTTGTTGAAAGTAAATTTCCTTTATAATTTGCTGTTGATTGGTCTCTGTGTCTCGGGATATCATATGAACCTGTGATCTTTCTCTCTCTCTTTCTTGTTTTTGTTGCATATTAAATTGTAACGTGTGCTCCAGCTCCTCCTCCCCCTTCTTTCCTCTTTTTTTAGGGGTGTGTTGAGAATACTAGATATAAATTTAGTACTTTTCTATTTATTTATGTTTAGAATATTAGTAGATTAGGTATCAGATTGTATTGATTTGAAGCTAGCTGTCTTTTGCTATTCTTAGCTTTTAGTCTTGTATATTATCCTTGTATGCTTTCAAAGCAACGCACAGTTATCAGACTTTCTTCATGTATCAGATCCAATCTGTGGTTTCTTTTTCCACCTTTCTCTTACTTTTGGTATCCTTCACTGCTACCATTTCTTCTTCTGGTGGTCTTCATCGCTACCATTTGTCCTTCTTCTAGTAGCCTTCATTGCTATCGTTACAGCTGCTTTTTTTCACTGTGTTACCACCTTAGTTCTTCTTTTTCAACTGGGTTGTCTTCAGCAACTTCCTCTTATTTTACTAGTTATTTCTAATGCCTGAAATAACATTTGAGAAGTCTTGCGTTGTGGTAAAATCAGCAAGCCACAATGATTGCCTGACAATCCAGATTACTACTACCCACAAACTCAATGCAAGTAATTTTCTTTGGTGGTCTCAATTTGTGAAGGGTTTTTTGTTTTTTTTAATGAAAGGCAGAGGGAAGATGGGTCTGCTAGATAGCTCTTGTGAGGCGCCTGATCCGTAAGATAAGAGTTTTATGGCTTGGGATGTTGAAAATTTGACAGTTACGTTTTTGACTCAGCAACTCTATCGGGTCTAATGTGAGTCAATGTTATATATAGAAATTGTTCAAGCAGATTTTCCAAAACTAGAGGATATTTGACCTTCTGGCAGGACTCAACCACGAACTTGATCTGGTTCTTGGTCAATGCCCTTTGTTAGATAAGTCTACAATGAGGTTAGAATAAAAGAGAGCATATCATCAGTCATGATGGACAATAGTACAAGTAACAAAAACTCAGCCTTGATAAGTGCAAATCTTCCGCCACTCCACTTGGTGGGCAGCAAAGCAATGGTAGAAGGAACAATGATAAGTTATGGTGTGATTACTTTGATAAGCCTCAAGGGTGGAGCAAATCAGGAAAAAAAGAACACCACCCCAGAATTCTTAACGAAGGGAACACCACAAAGAGGCCAATATTTTGTTTGTCCCAAAGCATCTTTGAACCCTTTGTAGATTAGCTAAATTTAGTCTTTTTTAATTTTTTTTATTTATGATTAGAATAATGTCTGGGCAATTAGTGAAACAGCTGCTTTCCACATTGTTTTTCTCTTAAATTTAAATTCTAAATGAAACCCAAGGACAAATAAATCAAAACATATGAGATCATCCATGATAGACCTAACTGTAGAGAACTAATTGTCAGGTTCTAAACATGCCTTAGACACATCATTCTAAATAACAATGAATAATATGTTTTTTCGTATTGTATTTCTTCTTGTTCTTCTTATATTCCTTTCCACATTTCTTGACTAGTTTCTTTTGATTCAGGTTGATAGTTTGGTCTTATTGGGAAATTTTTTTCCTCTTTAAATGTGATATTAGTTAAAACCCTGCTGCTTTGGTATAATTCCTTGCTATTGATTTTTTATCCCTTTGTTTTATTAAAGAAGATTTAAGAAGCACATTCAAAGTTGAATGGCTTTTTCAGTTTAATTTATTAGACTTTCTGTAGTGAATGCTCGTGTCCAATTAGAGCAAATTGTAAAAACTTTTTTAGTTTAATCTAATGGACTTCTAGGGTTAGAAGCGGTTTTAATGTTAGCTTCTTTATATATCTATAAAAAAATGATGAGTTCATCTATGGTTGCCTTATTCCAAATTTATTCCTTTCATCAGGTACATGATTCTACCAAGGGAAGATGCGCAGAGTACCAGCATTGGGAAGCCATATCATTATAGAAATGATAAGAGTATCTTTGAGAGTGTAGGAGTCATGCTTCACGGGAAGCGTAGTTTCTATACCAAATTGGCAAAAGTGGTCAAGGTATCATTAACTGCTACATTTAAACAATCTTAAGAAGCATAAAGTCCTGTTTTTTATTTTTATTTTTATTTTCAATTGAGTAGTTCTAGTCGATTCTCTATAAACTACTCTCTGGCCATCTGCTCTGGGTAGTTGATTGAAACATTGATATTCCCTTCCCTTTAATGAAAGTGGGCAAAAAGTGTGCTTATTTGGTTAGTGTAAATTATTTGATATTAATTTTACTAACTAGTTTTGTTTATATCTAAATAAAAGATTAGTAGCTCAATAATTTTTCTTATTTCTTATTGAAAAAAGAAAAAGAAAAAGATTAATAGCTTGATTTATGTATGAATATGCAATTTTTTGCTTGCAATATATAATCAAGTGCGTAATAAAAATGCCTTTTCATTGTAATTTAACAGTTTGAAACATAATCAACTGAATATTTTTTTTTCCATGCTTGTTCTTGCCTTTCTTGCCAAAACTACCCCACCTATTCTTCTTTATTATTATTTTTCTGGATACAGGTGATAAATATGTAAAGTATGTTTAGAAAGATAGTAAACTCATCCCTTTATTTATTTATTTAATATATGCCAATGACCCCAATAGCATCGGGAATGGGCTTTGATAATGATGATGATTTTTATTTAATATATGCTAGCTGCTCACAGGATTTGTATTTCTGCTGCCCTAAATAAGTTATTGAATTATAAGAGTTGACAACTGTTCCAATCTTTCTCTTTTTCTGCATTGCTCAGCATGGAGGCGGGCAAGTGTTTAAAACCCTCCAATGGTTAGTGCACAGCCTGGACAAGGAAAAGATTTCCGTGGGAACTATTATTACTGAGGATGATAATATGACATCACGCCATCTGAGGCAGTGTGCCTTTGAACGACAGATACCAGTGCTGGTCAGTAGTTATTCGATGTACAGTTAAAATCAGTTTGGATATAATAATATCAATCTTGGAAAATGTTTATGTGCTCAAAAAATTTGGGAATAAATGTATTTAAGAGTCACCAAACTTTATACATGTGTCCGTTGGTGGTCCTTAATGGCTTATGTAAGCCTGTACAAATGTTAACTTCTCTCAAGTTTTTAGACAGTTTAGCTCTGGTAGTAGGCAGGGGTGCAGTCTATTTTTTCTTTTTTGCTTCTTATTCTATTGACATTCCTATTATATGACTCTTTCTGTTTAAAAAGTTGATGAAATTTATCCGTTTGCATAAGGTTTGGGGACTTGGATGAGTCATTTTCAAGTTTAGGGACTACAATGGAAATCGGGTTTGAGTTCAGGGACTATATACATTTGGAAATGAATTTGGATATTTTAGCTGAAATTTATTTGGATTTTTTTGGGGGGTATTCATGTGAAAGTAAATTTGTATTTGAATTTTGTTTGTGAATCAGTCTTTCTTTTTGCTGAACGTTCCTTCACTATAATTTAATGTGCTAACCACTTGACACAGCCGGCTAGCTGGATCATCAA
Organism: Ulmus americana; assembly: GCA_010015005.3. Lineage (NCBI taxonomy): Eukaryota > Viridiplantae > Streptophyta > Magnoliopsida > Rosales > Ulmaceae > Ulmus > Ulmus americana. The sequence continues at coordinate 11,211 of WUAT03029895.1, forward strand.
GAGTCTGTATGCTGGAAGGCTACTTCCTTTCACAGATAATGACCCTTCTTCCTCTTTGCCAACATTTAAGATTGCAGTGGTTCCGATTTCCCAAGAACCAAGTCAAGAAATATAAATCTTCGGCTCTATGTTTACTTAGGAGGTAAGCATTAAATATGTGATTGGTTTTCTGTTAATTTGATTCCTGTTAAAAAAAATGTAACGTTTTGGTATTTGCTTGACCAGGTGTTGGTCTTCCATTGAAACATCCCAGGATGAATGTCACCCTTGTTATGCTTTCTTCAGTCACTTTGCATAGGGAGCTAGAGGCTGGTTATTTGTCCACAAGGTAAACACATAATATGTTTGACCATTTCCGAAAACCCAAGGAGAAATAAAAAGAAAAATATTCTGGCTGGTAAAAGTAAATAATGAATATATATATTTCATGTATAGTTGGCCGTACTCTTCTCTGGTTTGAAATGCTATTTTGATATGCAATCATGAAAAAATGCATGCAAGCACTGGTTTATGGTTGTACACTAGTTCTCCGATAAAGAAATACTATATGCTTTCGTTTTCCAGGCTAATGTGGAATCCTATATTTCATTGTAGGGGATTAAATATTTGGGATGGAGAGAACACAGACAAATCTTCATTAAGTGCTTGGAATCAAGATAAACATGTAGATTGACTTGACTTATATAGCAAGTACATGTGAAAGAAGGTGGTCTCAGAACAGGGACTATGAAGAAACGAAAGAAGGAAGATGAACACTTGTTCGATCTGTCATAAGGTAAATTTATTGTGTAGCTTTCCCTTTTAATTACATGTATTTCTACCATCTTTTTCAAGTGTAAAAGTTACATGCATGTTCATAAAATAAGTCGAAGGAAGAGTTTTAAGCTACTGTGGAGTGTACTTGTTCTTGAGATTTTAGATTTAATTGTTTGGTAGGAGAAAAGGAAAATGGGAGAGAGAGAGAATGATTTTCTTGTATATTGTTTGGTATTATGCAAGAAATTCTTATCTAATTGTTTTTACTTTGGAGTGACTCATTGAGGTCTAGCATGTGTTTAAAATCATTTTCACTTTCTATTACAAACTAGCTCTTAGAATTAACGGATATTGACGAAGACCAACGGCAAGACTCAAATTAATAATACAACTGATCTCCATGTTTGATCTAGATGGTACACTTCTGGAAAGTAATAGCTTACTTGGGAAAATTAGACCCAAATAGTGGCTTGAACAAGTGTCCCTTCCCTTTTAATTGTTTTAGTTGAGTTAGGCTCTTACAATTTTTATATTTTCTAACTTAAGCGATAAACTTTTAGAAACGACATTTGACATAAATTTCCAGACAAACTCATGATTGAAGCAATATTATATAATATATATTTATTTGATTAAATTACATGTTGGTGCAGTCCAAAAGCTATAAAATGATTTCTAAAGAATAGAAATTGACATATATTTGAACGCACGTATGGATAATAATATGAGTTCCCTTTTTTTTTTTTTTTATAAATGTGTTGTATAGTAACAAAGTGCATGCTCCCACCATGGATACCTTAAACAGAAACCACTATGTGTTGCTTCTCCATACTTTATTATGCATTTCTCTTCACAAATACGATTACTTCTACATAATTTCCCATCACCAATAGGAAATGATTTCAACGATTCTATCATTCAAAACCAAATGTTAACTCTTTATATAACTCCAACTTCGTAGATTTGCTTAACAATTTAATACTTAAATTCATGAATGAAAATGTGGCTAGCAAAATATCAATTTTGCAAAGGGTGCGATATCGATATCAAATTGATATTTCTATAATTTTAAGAAAATATTTATTTATTTTTTTGAATATCGAAATTGATATTTCCACCAATATTTTCATAAATTCATACATATTTTCTTTAGTTGCAATATTTTATATCTTGCTTAAACTAGCTGCTGGACACGGACCATAACAAAAATTAAGAGAGATTTGAAGTTTAAAAGAAAATAATTTGAGAGAGATCGAGACTTAGATATTTATAATCATAAACATGCTTGAAGATCCTATTTTCGCAAATACAATAGTAAATTACGATACAAACGTTTTTTTTAAAGAAAAACATTAGTCATATTTTATGGTGACAATTATTTGAAGAAATATAGAAATATGGGAATAATTTCAATTTAATAAACTTTTTACCTACTTTGGTTTTGGGAAAAGATACTAATAAACATTGGATTTTAGTAAATATGCGACAAAAACTTGTATTTTCAAGTTACTCTTGTATCCAAACATTATTTTTTAAAAAGCAAAAATAAGTTAATTGATTGAATTATTTTTCAACAAAATTAAAGTGCTATTCCGTTTTTTAATCTATAACTTATTTATTAAAAAAAAAAAAAAATTATTTGGATACAAGAATATCTTGACTACAAGCGATTATACGACATTTACATTGCCTCTTTATTATATGGTCGCAATGAAATTCTTGACTGCAGATATCCCAGGGCAAGAGCAAAACTTGTACTAAAATTTTCTTTAAAAAAAGTTAACTAAAATATCACTATTAACTACTGTATATAAGAAGAGTATATCAACATTATTTGTTCAAAAATACTAATATTTACAATTGCATCAAAATATGAATTAATTAAATGGGAAACTAGTCAATCTGTTACAATATGGGGTCATTTTTCAAGTAAGTTCAAGAACTAATTGCGTTATAAAAAAAAACAAACAAAAACATAAGATTTTGGGGTATTCATGTGAAAGTAAATTTGTTTTTGTGTTTTGTTTGCGAATCACAGAGTCTTTCTTTTTGCTGAACGTTCCTTCACTATAATTTAATGTGCTAACCACTTGACACAGCCGGCTAGCTGGATCA
>WUAT03030004.1:0-14081 GCA_010015005.3 Ulmus americana
AGTAGGATTGGTTCAATAATTTTGAAATATAAAAAGTCATTTGAGTGATTTTTAAAATTTCGATGGTCATTTCAGTTATTTTTCTAAATTTATTTATCTATGTATGTATCTATGTACATGTACATTGTGTCCTCGTTTGTCTAGAAATGTAGTAATAGTCAATGATATAATAAACCTTAGAATACGGGGAAGTGTTTTATTTTGCTATGTAGATGGGCACACACAAAGCTACATACGTGGCATGAGAAAGTATAGAAAGTCTGAGTTTAGATGTATTGGGTAGAAACTTAACACAAGAAGCAAATCAGTTGTTTAGCTGACACTACAAACAAATGCCTTTTTTTTTCTTTTCTTTCTAATCTCAATATCTCACTCTCTTTTGGTGACATCATTTGACCCTCTCTAATACTGATTATTATAATAATTAATTAATAATTAAGACCCTCTCTTTTGATGTGAGATGTTCATCCACCCGACAAGAAACCTTAGTCGAACAAGCAATCTAGAGTGGAAAAAAAAAACATTTTTACTCTCTTTCGTGACGAAGGTGTGTTAATTAAAGGGGTTTTGTTTTTCTTCCATTCTCTAACTAAATTTGAGAATCTTTTCTTGGTTTTCTTAGGGTTACAGCTTGTGCATGCCGACATGGAAAAATGAGGTCAGAAATTAGAGAGAGAGAGAAAGAGAGAGAGAGGAATGAGTTTTAATTTGGGCTCTAAGTTCTCGTCTCTTTTCACTTTGACTGTACATGCCTATTGATGTTGATGCTTTACTACCTGTTTAGATTTGATTAACAAATGATTAAATCACTAAATTAATGAGAAAATTTTGTTGTCTTTTAGAAAATCACAATTAGGACCTTGTAGTTTAATTTGTTTATAACACGAAATAGCCTTCAATAAATGCAAGTATTTATATAGTGTATATACTAACATGCGTATGAAAGTGTAGAGATATATCTCTCGTAGAAATTTTGGTTTATATTGATTTCAAATTTACATTTTTATTGAATCGTGATTATATTTTGTACATAATATAGTATATAGATAAAATATCCAAGTTAGGTTATGAAACACCAAAGAGGAATGCAAATTATAACTACCAAATGTTAAAGATCTATCAAATTGCTAATAATAGATTTATGTACCCTTTTGAACACTTCATGAAATTGAACTGTTCTTGCCCAACCAAATAGGCAATAATGTGGCATGATAGTTAAGGAAGCTAAATAAGAAAGCTTAAATTAGAAATATAAATTAAAATATACAGCAATAGAGATTATAATACTGTGTTCATTTTAGGCCAAGAGGGAATCATAATTTTGTATTTAATAAGAAAGTGAACTACTATATTTGTTTGGTTTGTAATTCTGAATATAGTATTTTTATTCTGTTTAAACTGCTAAATCAAAAACAAAACTCTATTTAGAACAATACTCTGTAAAATCTGTTAATTTTATTTAGAATAATACTCGATAGAATCTGTTAAAAGTTCTGATGAACCAAATAAAAACTCTATTTAGAATACTCTATTCAGAATATATTGTAGAATCGCAAACCAAACAACATCCATTCTTATTATTCTCTAAAGTGTGAACAGTACATCACATGACAACAAATTTCTGCCTACCAAATAAAGGAAATATTATACTATTCACTTTTCTAGCTTATCAAACAAGCCTCAAATCCCATATTTAATTTATTATCTATTTCTAACAAAATATGTACGTAAATTCTGCTTAAAAACTATAGTCATATATCTAATTTTTCTTACACACAGGACAAACCAGAAAGGACATGAAGGGTGTAAAAACAAATGGCATTGACGCATTCTTCATATGTTTGAGTGAGAGGGTCTTTAGGGTTTCAAAGGGGGTGTTGGAATTTAGAGCGCTTGCCGCACCAACTTCTTGTCTAACAAAGATCCATGGTCAAGTGGGTCATCCTTTCATGTCCTTATCTTTTGTGTAAGTGCTGTGATCCAATTACCAAATTAATCTCTCTTTTTTTACCCTAATCTCGATTTCAAATTTTTCATGCATGCATGAACGGTTAATTTTTTTTTTATCATGTGAATTTGATAATTAATCCAAAGTATATGAGTCTAAAATTGATCTCTCCCTTTTTTTTCAACTACTGGACTAGCACTGGTTAATGTAATTAATCATAGCTTATGCATTATTTGATCTTGGAAGAAAGACATGTCCACGAGTACGAAGAGTATTTCTATAAAATGGTGTCATTTTCTAATCGACTAAAAAAGAAACTCTTAAGAGAGATAGAGAGAGTGAGTAAAGACATGAGGCTTTTTGAGTGATGTGATTGATTATTGGAAATGCATATAATGAATTAGCGTACATGGAAGATACTCCACCATTATGATTGGAAGTGACACACCGGAACTCTCAAAATATTAGGCAATGAAGGACAAAAATTATGATTATTGAGACTATATATTACATTGAGAAATGATCAGTAGGATCATTAATCTTCTTTTTAAACTCAAATGGTAGATAGATAGCTTAGCTAGTGTTTCTATATAATATATATTTGATATATATATATCAATCTTGTTAGGAAGAATATTCTTCTTGCTTAAATATAGAGATCACATTAGAAAAATTAAGAAGTTTCGTGATGTTTATTGATCTCAAGGATTTTACATAAATAATATAATGTACTTGACTACTTGGTAGTTGATGTAGCATTAAAAAACTCCAAAATCCCATTTTAAACCCTAGAAAATTCAATAATCAACTAAAAACACAAAGTGAGCCCACATTTTTGTTTTATGTAGTAATTAGATATAAATTAGGAGAAACGAATCCATATATACAAATGCAATTCTTTGATTTATAATAGTTTTCCTTTTCATCACAAGGTCAATGAGTAAATTACTATCTCAAACAAACTCTCATACATTATTGATACAATATTTATATGATTTATATATAGAGAGAATTAAGAAATGGCCGGCAGTTAATCTCCCATGCATTTTTCTTTAATATGGTCATAGCATTGTGTTTGTATAGTTTAATAAGAAGTGTTCAACTTAGGTTTGATTTTTATTTTTATTTTTATTTAAGTGCTAGGTAAACTGAAAAGAATGCAAATTATACAATAGTTATAAAATAAAATAAAATAAAATAAAACTGTATAATATATAAATTTTCAAATGAGCAATATCAATTTCAACATAGATATCTATTTATAATTATAGTCTAGTGATAACTACATTTAACTAATGTTTAGAGACCATAGAAAATTTAAGACATTATTTAAGTTTTAATATTAAAAATTATAGAAAGCATAAACAAAATGATCAAAACTAGCTAATATGTGAAATGAGTTACAAAAAAAAACTAATAATTACCTAGAGAAATTAAAGAGATTTTAAAATAATGGCTCATAATATAATAAATTCAATAAATTTCCAGTCAATATATATATTATTTATAAGCATAAAACCTTACTTTTTAACTTAATGTTGAGGTCTATTCTTCAAATTCCCTTCAAAATAGAACAAATATATATAAATTATATATAACCAAATAAAACTAATTAGTTAGAAAAAGAATAAGACATTATTATCAAAAAACCTTTTCATTTAAGTAGTTTTAGTACCGAAAATAATAGAAATTGTAGAATAAAAAATGATCTAATATAGCTAATATATATGCAAAACGAGTTACAAACAATTTATATATAAATCAAAGAATCTAATAAGATAGCTAGCTAGAGAATTTAAAAGACTTTGAAACTTTTTATGGAGCATAATATATAATTAATGAGATAAACACATACGTTGTATTTGTTTGATTGTCTTGTTTTTGCTATGATGAAGGAGATGAAACTTCGATTGAGGTAGATCGAGTAGGGTACATACAAATAAAAAGGAAAAGGGGGGTAGTGCGTAAGGTGGCTAAGAAATTAGAGAGAGAGAGAGAGAGAGAGAGAGAGAGAGAGAGGACCCCAATTGGAAATTTTATACGTGAATTAATATAAGAACCATGCAATGATATTCTGTGACGAAACCAAAGCTATTCTTGTTGCGTGCATGGGACGAGTTTCTTATGACCACCAACGACGTGCCACCTGTTCCATGATGTTGACTTTCTTGTTCTTTCTTAACTTGTTTTCATTCCTAATATCTCCTTATGTAGCTACTAGCTAGTAGCTACTACTTTCTTTTTAATATTCCTATTTTGTCCTCAGTCGCCAGCTTCTTTCTCATTTTTGACTTCAACTAGCTCTTCTAAATCATAAGTTTGTTATATATATATATATATATATAATTAGTTGATAAAAAAAAAAATGAAGCTTGGTGTAGTTGAAGATGGTAATTGTTTCCTAATTTCTTTATTTTAAATTTGCATGCTAACCATTTAATTTGTTTATTTCTATACTTTTATAAAATTTCAATTTGCGCTTTAATTTTGTTCAATATTTTCACCTTATGACCTCTAACATTTTAATCCGGACTCTGTTCCTACTTATAATTGAAAAGTTTTGAACTCAGAACTCATAATATCTAGCAATATAAATATCTCTCACAACTTAGGCTCACCAGTGAGATTTTGCTATATATGGGAATTTGATTCTTAGAGAAAGAATAATTTCCTTCCTTTTCGAGGGTCTTGTTTTGTTGCAAAGTTAATCAACTAATATATAATTTTCTATTAGTTCACTTTATGTGGAAATATTCTGATGTATTTTTCTTTAATTTGTCAATTATTGTGAAAGATATGTTAACAACTAATTGAATTTGGGAAAGGGTTTTGAAAAATCATAGTTAGGAAGAGCCGCCACACTTCCACAATGTCATAATCCATTTATATATACATATATATGGAGTGTATACATACGCTATTCGTAGAAGAATACTCAAACCTGCTCATGTGACATTTTCCAACTTCTGGCCTAACACACCATATATTCAAACAAAACTTTAGTAAATTTGACATATTATAAAATTTCAATAGAATCTCATATAAGGGTCATAACTATCATCATAAATACATACGTATATATATATGATGATGGTGAGTTATTAATAATCAACACTAACTTTGGTCATGATTTATATGTTTAATGTGGGCCATTGATTATAATAAAACCAAAAAAGAATGGTCCCACTAACGAATGATTAATCAAGACACATTTTCAAAATAATCATGAGCCGGTTAGGCTCATAATTTTGAATAATATTTTGGATATTACGGTTATATGTAAAATAAAACTTAAAACTATAATTATTTAAAAATTTGAGTTTGTAAATTACAAATTTGTTTCACCCAGGAGAATTTCTACCCGTCTTTCTTTTATTTATCAAAGCTCATATATCCCAATCTCCTCCGTCGAAACAGTATAATGGGGTTCGTCAGTTATTGACGGATTTTTTTGGATTTTTTCTTTCTTAGAATTGAAAGAAAAATATTGAAATGACTTTTCAAAATTTCCCTATACCTTTGAGATTTTTTTAAAAAATAGATAACCATAAAAAAGTAAAATGTATTTGAATTCGGAAACAAACATACGCCTTATTTTTAAATGAAGTAAGGTTATACAGAGACATAGAAATAATAAATATATATATATTTGTATATACGTATTTTTGGACAAATTAAAATAAGAAAAAAGGGGAGAGTTGTTGTGGAAGCAAATGGGAAAGTACCACGTCAGTCAGCTTCATTGTGATTGGGGGGACAGGACCAAGATCACTATATAAATATAAAGCTGCGGTAATTAATGGTTGGATTTGAGGGAAGCAGCCAATCCCAAAATCAAATCTTCTTTGAAAAAAAAAAAAGAAACAATGGGAAGGTCTCCTTGTTGTGATGAGAGTGGTCTTAAGAAAGGTCCTTGGACTCCTGAAGAAGATCAGAAGCTTGTCAAGTATATCGAGAAACATGGCCATGGGAGCTGGAGAGCCCTCCCTAGACTTGCAGGTGACTCTATCCCGCTCAATATCGAGAGATATCTCCTTATTTTTTTCATTCTTAACTGGGTTTTGTAATCTTTTTGCTGTTGATTTCTTTTGCAGGGCTTAATAGATGTGGAAAAAGTTGCAGGTTGAGATGGACAAACTACCTAAGACCTGATATCAAAAGAGGGAAATTTTCTCAAGAAGAAGAGGAAACCATTCTCAATCTCCATTCCGTCCTTGGAAACAAGTAAGTGTCTCAATTTTCTTCAATGGAAAAAGAGTCATTAAATTTATTAATTATAGATTATATTATCCTCACTAATCTTGTTTTTTTCTTGTCAAATTAAGATGGTCAGCAATTGCAAGTCACCTACCCGGTCGTACGGACAATGAAATCAAGAACTTCTGGAATACCCATCTCAAGAAAAAGCTGATCCAGATGGGAATTGATCCAATGACTCATCGTCCCCGAACTGACATCTTTTCGAGCTTGCCTCATCTCATAGCTCTGGCTAATCTGAAAGAGCTCATGGATCATCCATGGGAAGAACATGCTGTGAGACTACAAGCCGAAGCTGTTCAAATGGCGCGTCTCCAGTACTTACAATATCTTCTTCAGCCTCCTTCCTCTTCCTCCAATGGAAATTTATCAAACGTTAACCTAAACAATCTCACAGACCTGGAGGCCATTAGCCTTCTCAACTCCATCTCAAACTCAGTAGTTCCGAGTTCAAATCAGTTCGAAAACCAAACCCCATCTCTCCAATCTCTCCCGGACTCGGTTCTATTCTCTCATTTGCCTGATTTGCAGAGTCCTCATCTACCACCCTTGAACAAGAACATGGTTGTCGAGGCTCTAGATCAGCCCACGGTGTTGTTTAACAGTGGAGAGGAGTTTAACAATGTGCAGTGGGTTGATACTAATTCGCCTTCCGCTGCCAGAACTACTCCCTCTCCTCCTTCTCAGGTGGCGCCGCCACCTTTGGCGGAGACTTCAATTAGCAATATCGGTGATGCTTGCAGTACTCCTAGCTATGGAGATCAAATGGCTCCTTATTCGGTTTGGTCTGACCTTCTTCTTGAGGACACTTTGTTTCCTGAGATTGCTTAGTACTATTGTTCAGGCAAATATATATAGGTACTGTTCATATATTTATATATATATATATATATTATTATGTAAAATATAATATGCTTGGAGAGAGAGACCTTGTGAGTGCTATATTTTCTGATGAGAGCATGCTAGGATAAGGCTTAGAAACAAAAATCTTCCTTGCAAGGAGGACAAACTGCCTCTGTTTTATATTATAATGAATTGTCTTTAATGTATATTCATGGATCTGCATGTGCTTCTTGTTGACGATCAGAATATTTTTCTTCTCTGAGTTCTTATTATATTTTTGTCATGGTGTTTTAATTCTTAATTTTGAATATTTTATTTCATTTCATAAATTATATGCGCGTATATATATATGTATATATATCCGCAGTAAATTTGATTAGTGTTTTTTTTTTTTTCCTCTCTTCAATTGCTTGATCCAGCTTACTGATCAGTTTCTTTTTTATTTTTTCTCCTTTTGTTTTCTGCTGAATTGTTTATGAAACTGATCAATCGATCAAGAGACTACTATGCTGCTATACAAAATATATATATGTACATACAATATATATTTTGTGTGTGTGACAAATAATTACGTACCCCACTTGATTATTACTGTAGTATATTGGTTTGACTATAATAGTAGTGCCACGAATCATGGGAAGTACTGCAAGAACTTGATGAATATAGGCTATATTTACTGTGGAACATGCAAATTACTTTAATACACATACATATATATATATATATATTATGTATAAGGTATAATTCTAACTATTTCAAAAAATAAAATGTATAATTCTAACTCATCTCTAAGATAATTTGGTGAAGTGTCAGAATTTTTTTGCCAGTAGGAGAATTTAATCTCTGCATAAACATTGTCGCCTTTGTTCTATAATAATTTTCAAGCTATAACATTTTTTTTTTTTTTGAGGGGAAGCTAGCTATAACATCTTTCTTTGCTATTATATATATACTTAATTATCAATACTACCATTATAAGTTCTCTTAGTCTTAATGTGTTCTAAAAACACTAAATAAGTACCTTATTTATATAGCTAATTGTTCTAGGATTCTTGCAAATAATTTGCATCTCATTTTATATATATTTATCATACTAAAGTCTTAATGTTCACACATAAAATCAAATTAGTAATCTTGATCATCTTTGTTTTATAGTTGTATAATTATCCTTCAGCTCTACTTTGGTTTTAACAATTAATGTTTTAGCTATAGCTATATCTTAGTAAGATTATTAAATGATTATTCTATTATTGGGTTTATTGACCGAACGACCTTTCGACCTACACCAGCTGCATATGCCAAGTGCCAACCACTCTTGTGGATATTGGTTCAGAGCTCTATTTCTTCTTTGCAAAGACAAAAAATTAAAGCTGGCTTCAAGAGTCTTAATTTTTGTCTTTTAATATTGGAAACAAAGAGAGTTGACCATGGCATTAATGTCAAACAAGTGACGTAAAAGGATTCTTAATAATAAGAGAAGAACCCCAGGTAGTTATGACTTGGGAAGCACTCTAAAATTTAAAGAGATCTTAGAATTTACTTTCTGTATGAAACTATGAACTAGTTTGGTATTATTGCTGTGCTTAACAAAAATTTATATTTGTGTTGTTGCTGATAAGTGAAAAAATAATTAAATTCTTTTTTAGTATAAGTTTATTAATTAATGTCTGTAAAACTTTTAATATACTCCACAATATGGGAGTTCTTTTGGTTTACTAATCTTGGATCGTCGGTAACTAGTCTTTTTTAGTTCATAAATTATAGATTGATTGCTTATTTGAGTTTTAACTCTATATTATATTAGAGTCTTGAGTTTGTATTTCGAAATATTAATCTATTAGGTAGAGCAACATAAAAAGCCCTATATTGCCTAGATATATTGGAAAAATTACAAAACCAAACTTCCAAGTTTTATAATTAAACCCAAGACTGTAGATTAGCACTTGAAATTATCCGTTATGATTAAATGTGGAACAATGTCACAATAATTTCAAGAGTACTTTTGAAGTGAGACCTTAAAAGGTTCAACTATAATTGGTCATCAAAATAATAGATTTTGGAAATTTGAAGTTATTCTTCTATATATTATAGTAAAGAGAGAAATTTGTCAAAAGGATAGCGTATAAGAGTAGTCTTAATGAAATGCTAGTGGTTATTTTGAGTCCAAGTGAAGAAATTTTTTAAAAATGACCATATTTATTTTGTATTTTATATAAACTGCCTGCAGTTGTTAATGTCTAAGACTTCGTTAGAAAAATGACCACTCTTTTCAATGTCGATATGTATGAATTTAATTGGGAGTATGGCTATGATTTAATATTTTGTAAACTAATTAATTAGTATTATTGTCAAAGCAACGTAATGATTCATATTTGAATTTAATCTTTTATCACTTGTATTATTATTTTTTTCTTTCTATTTAATTAAAAAACCCAGATCAACAATCTATAGAAGCATATTTCTTTGTGTGTAATAGTTTTTACTTTGCAAAAATAATGATCTATTACGTAACAAGGACTTATAAATTAACCATAAATGTATCATACATATTATATACAAGCACATATATACACAATCATGAAAAGTATGCATTGAAGCATATTACATGATATTTGCTTAACTAAACCCCACCATAAAAATCTCTCTGTTAAAAATGATTGAGTTTGCTAGGATACATAAGAACCCATTTGAAAATTATATAGAGCCACTATCAAGTTTTTAGTGTTCATTTTTTTTAAATTAATATCCAATTGTTTATTTTCTTAAATTTTTATTTAATTTTTTCTTGTACGAACACATTTTTACCCCTCTTTTTTTGCTTTTCCCTTGCACTTCTTCATCAACTAACTAGCTATAAGGTATTTTAGTTCTAAAATTGATATTTTTCTAATTTTTATTTCTTTCTCTTAACATTTTTCTAATAGTATTTTTTAAATATGACATTTATGAAATTGTCCCACCCATTTGGGTGCTGTTTTCCAAACTAGATTTCTCGTTTTCAAAATTGTGTTTATTTGCCGTTAAACTCCTCAAATTTTCAGTTTATTGGTTACGGACTCAAATATACATCAAATTTCGAATACATGAGATTAATGAAGGGCATAAAATGAAAAAATAAATAAATTTAATCTCTCATATGCTTGTCAAATGCCCAAATTAGATGAAAATTTGAGTCAATTAGTAATTATTACCATCGTCAGCAAACTAAAAATTTGAATGGTTTAATGTTGAAAAAAAAAATATAAGAGGCAATGTGCAAATTTTAGCATAGGGAATTGACCCTGTTTGGTTCAGTATTTTGCAGCAATTTAAACAGTGTATTTGAAGTAGTAGTTTTGTTTGATTCAAAATATTCTAAACATAACATTTGAAGTAGAATTGTTGTTTAGTTTAAAATATTCTAAACAGAGTTTTTGTAAAAACTAAAGAGATCTACGAAATTTAATAATAATAGAATATAAATAAATAATATTTTATTAAAAATGTGATTGAGAAGTAATATTTTATTAAAAATGTAATGGAGATTAGAGGTAATATTTTATTAAAAAAAATAGTGATGAGAGGTAACATTTTATTAAAAAGATAGTGATGAGAGATAACATTTTATTAAAAAGTCAATGGAGAGAGGAATATTTTATTAAAAAAGTGATGGAAAGAGGTAATATTTTATTAAAAAATAGTAAGGTGATGAAGAGAGATAATATTTTATTAAAAAATAGTAAGGTGGTGGAGAGAGAATATATTTTATTAAAAATGTGATAGAGAGGTAATATTTTATTAAAAAGTAATGGAAAGAAGTAATAAAGAAGAAGAGAGTTTTTGAAATAGTACCTAAGTAAAATATTGAGTATTTCAAATACTTTAATCAAATATGTAAGAATATTTGAAGTTACCAACCAAACACAAATAAAATGTTTTTAAATAGTGAAAACTAAAATCAATTTTCCTGAGAGAACACTTTTTTTTCTTCTTCAAGTTTTCATTTCACTAAAAATTAGTAAATCAAACAATTTTAAAACTAAGTTTGTTAAATTGCTATATATTTTCTAATCAGTAACCAAACTGACCTAAATACCCTCAACATTGTTGATTCATATGGTGAAAGATCGATCTCCTACTCTACCAAATTCCATTCACATGAATTCAAGCTGCAACATTCTTTGCAAAAAGTTAGAGGTAGCTCGATACCTGCTACGGCTAGATCGTACGGCCATTTACAAGGTGTCACACTTATTATTATTATTTTTTTCTTATGAAAAAAATAAAAAATAAAGTTAATTTAGGTTAGGCCAAAAAGAACGTCTAGAACCTTTTAAAAAAATTCAAATGGCAGGCAGGAAGATGACTTGAATTTTCTGGGGATTTATATATATGGAAACCATATGGATAGAACTTAGAAGACCTTCCAATCAAAGAGTAGGTTTGAATTATGAGATTTTGTTTTTGACTTGATTAATCCATTATATATGTACTTGTATAGAGACAAAACATGAGTCACCCTTCTTTTCCACATGAGAAATACATAAAAAGGCCAAAAAAAGGAAGAAAAAAGGCAATTATTAATCAAAATTGGTTTGTGATAATTCGTTGAAACTTCAAATTAGAAAAAATAAAAAATAAAGTAAATTAGAAGCGAGATTTTCTAGTCAAAAGGCTGCTACAAATTTCTTTGATGTGTACTTATTATATTATCAAAATATATCATGTATTTATAATCGTAATAAAATATATCTTCAAATTAATAAGTTTTTAATAAATTCATATTTTAACTCGGTCAAATCTTAATTCTAAATAAGAAAATAACTAAATACCCTTTATTTAAGCATATGTATGCTAGATAAATCAAATTAAATAAAAAGAGTATTTAGAAATTTTGCTAGTCAAAACTAAAGTTTGTTCATGCTAGTCTATGAGTTGATCAAAACTTCAAAATATGAAAATAAATTTGTGTTGTGATGATAAATACATGATATTATTAAACCCTAACATTAATGAAATTTCTAAGACTAGTTAATTTGAAAGGTTTAGGTGCATTTAGTCATAGTTGTGTTATATATATACTCTTGTTGAAGATAATCATTTGATTAATGAGCAGATAATAACTTGTGTCTTGTATGCGGAAAAGAGAGGCCAAAAAAAAAAAAAGAACCTTGATCTTGTCTCCGTGTATAGCTAGCTAACTAGCTATCTATCGATTTCCACAGTGATTAGGTAAACTTTATTGCTTTTCTAACAAGAGATTGACTGCTATAAACTCTTAATTAAACCAATCTTTTTAACCGATCCATTAATCTCATCTTCAAAATAATCATCAGAGAGGTTATTTATTCTCCAAAAGAAAGAAGATTAAGATGCCGTGTGAGAACAATTAGTGAGAGGGATATATAGTGGTGCTGAAGTTGTTGATCTAAGTCGTTTTGAGTAAGCTACAATTTGAGCTGTTGTTGAAAAAGAGAGCGATTGGAGGATTATTATTATTATTATTTTTTATTTAAAAAAAAAAAAGTCAAGTTCATGATTTTCAAAAAAAAAAAAATTAATTAATTAATTATATATATATATAAAGTCATAATCCCAAAGCTTTACACACCTAATCCTATATAAGACCTTGGTTGATTTTGGCTATTAATTAATTAATTAGTGAACATTTAGTATTCTTTATATGACATTTTCACTAAAGTCTAAAATAATATAGGCACATTGAAGTATAAGTTACCACAAGGTAGACCGTGGTGTGCACTTTTCTTCACATAGATCAAATATAGCTAAACATTGGGATTGAACTCTGGGAAATGATTTTGATAAAGTAATTGATATATATCTATAGTCTTAGGCACTATTAGAATTTTTGGATCTAATGTCTAATATGGCATAAGAGCCCAAAATTGCTCAAAGTAACAGGTTAATTTAAAAAGTGATGAACCAAAAAGAGCTAATGCGATCTAAAGAAGATTGATGAATAAAAAAAACTATTATTTTGCAAGTATCATTCTTATCAATAAAAGTATAGAAATATTAATAGATTAATATAAATATTGAATTATTTCACTTGATATGTTAATAAATACAAAAATCATCAATAGGTCACGATCTTAATCCGATGAAGTTAAATTCAAAGTAAAAAGAGGATAAATAAAGTTATACAAAATGTCATTTTTTAGATGTGATATTTTAAAATATATATATGTGACCACACAAATGTCATCACAACAGCACAAACATATAGCAATGACATACTATAGTTGTCGTAATTAGTGATACAACTTATCTCGACGATAATTGTCACCGCTATAAAGTCAAAAGTCGTTGCTATAAATCCGCATAGTTACACGGGAAAATTTAGCGCGCTATTTTGGTGAACGGCACAGCTCTAGCGACGACAATGTCGTTGCTATAAAGCCCAAATATTTTTGCGGATATTTTTTTCTCTCCATTTTCACTGGGCGGGTATATTATGATGACATGTTTAACCTATAGCGATGACAATGTTGTCACTATAGGACCCAAAAATTTAGGCACCAACTTTTGCCGCGTTTTGTGCACAAGATATTTTCGCGAGTTCTATAGCGACGACATATATAGAGTTGATGCTTTTAACCATCCGATAATTACTTCTCCTCATTTCTCTTGGGGCAAAATTTTTTTTTTCTCTCTTTTCTCTCAAATCCTCTCTGATTCAAATTACCCAATATTGTTTGTGAGTGATTCTAAACTTGTTTTTATTGTTGATTATGTGTGTTTCATGGTTTTTTTTTTTTTTTTATTGTTTATGTGTTTTTGATGAATTTGGAGATAATATTTGTTATATTTGATTGTCTTAGATGATTTTTAATTTGGAGAAGTATTGCAATTCATATTTTGTGTGAGCTAGCAAAGAGGTATGCAATTTTGTTGGCTTATATGGATTTTTGTTGATATTTGGTGATTTGTTGTGATATTTTGTGGCTTTATTGGAGATTAGTTTTGTTATAAGGATGAACTTGTAAATGAAACTATTTTTTAGTTATGATATTGTTTTTGATTTGTAATCTGG
>WUAT03030332.1:0-14072 GCA_010015005.3 Ulmus americana
CTCGACGTATGGGCGCAGCCGACAACACGTCGAGTCTATTTTTCCAAAGCTTCATGCTCAACCTTAGGTCGAATCCAACCTTAGGTCGAGTCCAATTTCTACAAGCACAAAGTCAAACAGCATTCAAAATGGGTAATTTTAGTATTCTTACTAATTATTCATTTTTTTCAATTTTCATGATCTCAAATGATCGACTCGAACTACTCTCTAAGATTAGAACCTCTAAACTTAGAGAGTGGGGGACAAACTGTTTGGGCCAAATTTCGTATTTCATATTTTACCCCTCTAGCAGGATAGCTGGAAAATTGCCACATCATTTCACGATAAGGTTCACCGTCACAGCCCATTATGTGGGTTCAATGTGACAAATCCGTTCCAAATGCCCACATTGGGTCCCATGCTAAAAGCCCATTAACATCTTCATACAGCTTATATTCGACACCTCTTATGGCCCATCTTATGGAAGGCATTCTCATTAAGTTGGCCCATTTATGAGCTATTCCCTCTATGCATTAATCCAATCTATAGGTCAGCCCATTCTACGGTACACTCTACCCCATGGGCCCAAGTTATCCTATGAATCGGGTCATACCTTACGGCTCGAATCACACCTTATGGATCGGATCAGCTCATAAATTGGGGCATCTTATCGAGTGGGTCACTCCATTGGTATGGTTAGTTCCTATTATTCTATTGACTTCTCATATCTAACCATGTAACTTCCCATGGGAGTTACATGGCATTAAGAGCACATTATGGCCTTCAATACTCTATTATGGCCATCAACTTTGTAACTCATCTTAACCCAACAGTCACCTTGAATCTCCATTATGAGACCCTTGGTCTCCTCACTCCTATAAAGACTCAAAGGCATACAACCTTTGGGATCTCTTGGTCTCTTCCTCTCTCAGCTCTCGTTCACTTTAGATTTCTTGTTTCTAGTTTCTTTTCTTTTGTGCAATTCTTGATTCTACTTTGCGCTTAGCTGGTCTTAAACCCTAAGCTGCTACTACATTTGTGTCTTGTTGGTTTAATGCAATATTTGAATTACGATTTTTTTTTTGTAAATGCACTAGGGTAGGGGTGGTAATTTGGGTTATGACACAAAGACACGACACGAAAAATAGTGGGTTGGGAATAAGATTATTAGGTGGCAGGTTAAATCAAGTCAATCATTTAAAATGATAAATTTGTCGATCGAAGTTGGGTTAGACTATTTGATACAAAATTGATCAGTTTGTGGGCCACAAACTTGTATCTAACTCTTCAACCAACATAGAATTTTGTATGGGGATTTTTTTCACGGTTGACATGGCATCCAGGCTATTCCAAAATAATTAACACATAGATCGTATCTTTGCTGAGCTGGCAGTTACGCTTGCCAGGTTGGCATCCAAAGTTTTGACCATGATGCTGTCTGACTGAATGCCATCGTTGGTCTGCACACCGAATTAAAGTGAGTCTCGATTCACCTTACCAGACTTAGTAAAAATTGAGGCGCAACACCTCCCAAGATAATTCATGAATAACACAATGATTCATGTTGGATTACGATGCTTGTATGAATTGAAAATACTTGCTTGATATCACAAAGATTTAACCATGTCCGATTGGGTGCTAGGCAAGCTCGGCCAAGGCCGAGTAGGCATGCCAGGCTACAAGGCATGATGCCGAGCTGCTTGGCACGTGGCCGAGCTTTTTGGAACACTATTGAGCTCTGAGGCGCGCTTCAAAAGTGCCTGGGTCCTTGCCATCCAAGCTGATCAAGACTGTGCAAGTGTGGGACTAAGGCATGCCACATGTTGCATGAGCTAGGGCGATCCGAACTGCGTGGGCATCCAAGCCAAGCTGCGCCCATTGTTAGGTTGCTAGGCGAGGCACGCAAGTGAACAAAGCGTGCTGGGCGCGGGTACCAGGCCGAGGTGCCGTGCTGATGGGGTGCTACCTGCCAAGCTATGGTTGCCGAGTTGTCTGGCTCAACCATGTCCATGTTGACGAGCTGGGAGCCTTCGGAGGCGAGCATCGCAATTTCGCCCATCTCTTCCTTTTTCCCGTCTTCCAAACTTAATACTTCTTTAAGTCCATCCAATACGCTTGTGATGAGCTATTTTTTACATACGGCTCCTTCCCGAATCATATAGCTCCTCAAGGAGCCTTTCAACACAATCAATTTGAGATGCGATATCTCAAATTCTAAGCTATTCCAAAACTCTCCGTTTCAATTGATCATCGACTGATCTATGACACATAAGCAGGCAACGTCACACAAATCCTTGTAATCGCTATTACAAGGGCCCTTGTTTTGTGGAATGTTGTCTTATGTCCGAAAACGCACATGTGTCACAGCTTAGTTGAAGACTGCTTTTTCTCCTTGAAAATAGCTCATTCTTCTTCATGTTTGCTCCCTCAGGTATCACTATTAATACCTCATTTCACTCATTTCAAAGGTACACTCTCATTTGCTCTGATACGTGAAAAGAAATTATGTTGTTCTCTCTCTCGAAAGGTTACAAAAATCCTATCTTACTTCAGCATCAAATTGTAATCGGGGGAACAGCTCCCTTGACCTCTTATTGTTTTTTGTTTTATAGAGTGCTCTATAGCTTTGACGCCATCATCATTGCGAAGACGCCATCAGTTTCGTTAAGTTAGACCTGACTCAACGCTAGGTCATTTCGCTTACTCGGAGAGAATTGCTCATGTGTCGTTATTTGACCGTTGACCATATTTCGGCGTTAACAAAATTCACGCCAAAATTATATAGATAAATATTACTATATTATTCTTTTTACAAAATAGGTTGTGATAAGTCGTAGTGTCTCAACCCACATACAAAACAAGTTGTGTTCGGGTTCATGATATGAAAAAATAAGTCATGTTTAGATTAGTCAAAATTATACCTCAGACCAACACGATTCGCTATCAAATACCAATCCTCTCAATAATTTTTCCCCATCCCATCCCCCACTCCACAATCAATTATTTTTCATGAAGGCAATTTGGAGAATACCTAGTGGTGAGATGCTCCCAAATAATGACATAAAACAATTCTTAAGACAACACCAAAATAAAGAACCTAAATTGGAAAGCCATAACTAAGGATGAAATTATCGGTATCGTAGGATTTATCGCGGTTTGGATTTTACGGAAATTTCGGTGGATATTTCTAGAAAAAAATAAAAAGTGATGGATATTTACATTTTTTGGGGGAATGTTTTTGTGAAACTTTAGATTTAACTTGAGTAAACACTAGTTCATAAATTAAACACTTTTGACAATAAATTAACTACGTTATTACTAACTAAAATAAGTAAAGTGCTTAATATATTGCACGATAAAGCTACATATAATATTCAAAATAAATTTTTAATGAAGAAAGATCATAATATATTACATAATACGAAAAAGAAATAATACAAGCACACAACACAATAAACTCAATATCAAAATGAATTCCTCAGAGGTTAGAATACATAAGGCATGACCTCATTTTGATTTGAGCAATAACTTTGCCATGATACTGTAGTATCATAATTCTGAAGGTAGCTATTAATGTGCTAAGTGTATATTAATTGATCTATTCCTACCAATAATCCATAAATTGAGTAGTTTGGATTGACCCAAGTCGGTGGGTATTGTTCATCTCCATACATAGAAATTTCATATTTGTGGCGAAGGATAGTCAAAGATATTGTAGGCCCCATAAGAACCTTGATAAAGTGTGTTAAAAATTGGTTCATTTTGGGAATCACCATAAGAATTATGCTTAGTATTCATGCTCATCGATGAAATGGTCATAGCAAGAGATTTCTCATTAGATTGACTCATTCCCGTTTTTGTCCACGCCTTTTTCCTTCGAATGTTTTTTTCCAATTGCACCAATACTTACACCAACAGTTCTAGAACTATGATCTTCATCTTGAGTTGTATGAGTAAATTGCTATTCTTTCCTGTAAATGGACTCAAAAGTAATGGACTTGGTGAATTGTACTCATACTCTCCAACATTTCCCCCACCTCCATCACTTCCATCATTTGAGCTTTTATCAATAGAAGATGAATCAGTTGTTGTTGAATTTGAAGAACCACTAACAGAAGATGAATCATCTAAATTTTTTATTTTTTTTTTAACTTCTAACTGTAGGTTTTTTTAGCTTCTAATATAAATAAGAAGAAAACAAAAAGTGAAAAGAATTTAAAAAATAGGAAAAAATTAATATTTTTGAAATTCAATATGAAATATTGATATTTTTCGATATTTCCCCAAAATTGTAAAAAAAATTACACTATCAGAAAATGAAATCGATACCAATATCGATATTTACCAATATTTCTCGATATTCTGGAAGAAATTAACATACCTTTGATTTCGATATCAGTACCTTTCATTTTCTGATTTCGACCGAAATATTGATACTTTCATCCTTTGCCAATGAGGTTAGCTTACAACACGTTTGTCCAAGTCTTCTTATTGTAGACTAGTTAGGTTACCTAATAGAAAACTTTAGCCCTAGTCCCTGTTCATGACTTCATTGGCCCAAAAGGTAAAGATGCAAGACTTTCAAGTAACAAGTCATTGACTTCCAAGCAGATAATTTGAGAAAATGTTACCAACTTTAACTCAGTTATTTTCCCACCAAGATGGCTTTCTAAGCATTACCCTTTTCAAATTTCACCTAAATAGCTAGAAAAATCATAAACCAATATAAAATTGGCTAAGTAATCCATTAAGACTTAATTATTTTTTTTATACTCTCTTCTAATACCATTCTAAGAAACTACAGTGGTCCAGGGTACTTGCTTAACTAAAGAATGGCCGCCCTTTAGCCATGATGAATGGGGCAATTCTAAAAGCAAAAATAGACTTGTTGAATAGAATAGTTGTGATCTGACACAAATGTTAGTCAATTGGTCACTCTCACAAAGAAGTGGTTGTGAAAATTCCAATTTATTGCTTGTTATGTAATCTTATTAAGCTTTACAAAGGTAGTGAGTGAGAACAAAATTATATTGTTGAAAAATTCTTTCCAATAAACTTGGTCCCCCACATTGAAATTGAAATTGTCCCCCCAAAATATAATATGGTGAAAGGGATAATTGCATTTTGGTATCTTCTACTCTACTCTAGTTGCACAAATAGACAAAAAGTATATCAAGTTTTTATATATATAATAAAATAAAAAAAATAAAAATCTTAGTTTGAGCGAAATTGCAGATAGATACAGTCTATGATTCGAGTCCGTATAGCCCTACAAAATATTCAATAAATAAGAAAAAAAAATCAAAACAAAATTCAAATAAAAAATATATTTATATATTCATTTAGAATTTAAATTAACTAAATGCATATATAAATATTTAAATAAATAAATAATATATTTTATATAGATAAATTGCATATTATCTATTATTAAAATATAATAACAGATCTATTAAAAAGATAATAATAGATATTTGACTGTTTAGTTGTATTAATAGTAATTATACAATCTAATTCTATAGAATATCTACTAGTATAGAATTAGTAGAATTAGAAATAAAAAACAATAAAAAATAAAAAAAAATTCTAGTTATAAATTCTTTTCTATAATTCTTTTTTGTCTTTAATTCTTTAGAGATAATATGAAGTGAGGCGAAAACGAAGCCTTTCATTTTTTTTTTTTTTCAGAAAAATGACAAGATTGTCCTATAGCTATTTTGGATCATTTAGATTTTTTTTTTTTTCATCACAGGTTCATGAATTCTTCGAGTATTAGTAGTTTAGTCTCAAGATTTTTTTTTGTATCTTAGGTCCCTGAACTCTTTGAGTGCTAGCAATTTGGTCCCGGAGATATATATATATATTTCTTTTCTTTTATTTTCTTCTTCGTCTTCTGCTATTGCTGCTTTTTCTTCTTCTTATTCCCCTTTTTATCTTCATCACTTTTTGTCTGCCTTATCTGTCGGTCACTTCTCATGTTGACAATCTCATCCCATAAAATATTTTGGTGAGAAAATCATCTAGATATTTGGTATATTTTTTCTCATTTGTTAATCTCTCTTCCAGCAAATCCAACTTCTAACTCATTTAATTATGTAAGATCCAAAAAAAAAAAAAAAAAATTATTAGCACAAATGATACCTGAACTTTGCGAATAATGGCAAATACGTCCCAAATATATATATATATATTTTAGTACAAATAGTTCTTGAACTCAAGAGTATTGTAGCTTCATCGATCCCTCTATTGTTGCTCCGTTAAAGGGTACACGTGGCACCACAATTGGTGCCACATGGGCACTAATAAAATAAATTAAAAATTAAAAAAAATCAATTTTTTCATTTTCTTTTTATTTTCTTTTTCTTCTTTTCTTCTCTTCTCTTCTCTAGTTCTGCTCTTTTTTCTTTGTTTTTTCTCTTATTCTTTCTAAAAAGAATAAGATTTCATTTTTTAAAACTCCAAATGAAACTAATTAAACACAACACCAAAACCTCCAGCATCAACTTGGAATTGCATTTAATCAGAGAAGAAGTGATGAAAACAAGCATGTAAAAGATAGACCCATCACTCTAACCAAAAATCTAACACAAATGAAATCCATCTCATTTGATTCGAATTAGGGACAACGAAATGTAATACCCAGATGATAAAGCATAAAGATGATGAAAATGTTGAATCAAGAAACACCAATAGAACTCTGAAAATTAAACATAACCCATTAGAGAAAAAAACTCAAATTAATCAAACCCCAACCCCAACATGCAATTCACCAAAATAAGCAACAGCATCAAGAAGAACCCACATAGAGCACAAAATGAATTCAAACAAAATTACAAGAAAATATCAAAACCTAAGATCCACAAAGAACTGAAAAAGAAAAAAACATACAAAGATCCACATATTACATTAAGAAACCTAATTAATCAAATTAAGATATCCAAAATAAATTAGAGCAAAATCCTCGGACCCACATCCTATAATCGTTTCTCCTAAAAAATCTCCATGTATTGAATCACTTAGCAAAAGCTTAACATTGCGAAAGAAGAGAAGGGAAGATCCGAGAAGAAAAGAGAAAGAAAGAAAAAGAAAAGAAAAGGAAAAGGAAAAAAAATGATTTTTTTTTTATTTTTAATTTCTTTTTATTATAAGTGGCTACGTGTACCCTTTAACGGACCAAAAATGGAGGGACTAACGAAGCTACAATACCCCTGAGTTCAAGGACTATTGTACTAAAAAAAAAATTGGAGACGTGTTTGTCATTATTCCCAAAGTTCTAGGACCATTCGTGTCAAAAAAATAAAGATAACAAGTGGGCTAGATCAATATTCAAAATGAAGGAAAAACTGACAAAATATTTCTAATCATTGTCTTTTGAAGGGACTTGGAGAATAGATATTCGTACATGTACCATGCCAAAATCGTAAGAAGATTATTGTAAAAAAATGTGGTCTATTAAAAAATATCACTATTTTCGAATTGTAGTTTATGTGAGTGTAGTCTTTTTGATCTAAGGACTATAACTTTTGCAAAAAGAAAGAAAATAAAACAAATATATATATATATATAAAGAAAAAAAGAAAGAATTTTTTTTTTATCCTAGGGACCAAATTCCTAACACTTGAAAGTTCAGGGACCTGTTGTACAACATAAATTAAGTTATTTAAAATGGGTTCAAGGAGGCTCAAGGAGAAAATAAATGAAAAGAATAATAGAAAAAAAAAGGAAAAAAAAATAAAATTTTTACCCATAAGACCAAATTGCTAATACTTGAGAGTTCAGGGACCTGTAGTACAAAAAAAATCTAAATTATCCAAAATAGTTACAAGGCAATCTTGTCATTTTTCTCTAAAATTGTAAGGCGAAGGATGTATGCAATTTAGCTCAAACTGCGGGTTCTATTTTATTTTATTCCAAAATTTGAGATATTTTTTTTGGCCTATTTGTAGAACTAGGGGGTACCAATAAATTGCAATTATCCTATGGTGAACTATATAATTGATGTGGGACCCTTCAAGATAGATGCCCTTTAGATAAGGAATTAGTGGTTAATCAAACTTGCTTGCTTTAGGGCTTGTTTGGTTTGTAATACTAAGAATCGGTTTGAGTTTTTTGAAATTTGGCATTTGTTTGGTTTTATTTTTTGCCAAAAAGTAATGGTAGTTTTTGCCAATAAGGCTAGGGGTGAAAACCAATATAATCTTATATATTTTTAAAACATCCAATCTAATCTAATGTTAATTGAATTTCTAATTTCTGGATCCAATCCATTAGTAGATAAAAATCAAATCCAATCTAATTAAATGTTTTCAAATCCAAATCCAATCCAATCCAATCCAATTCAATCATGTCTGATTAACGCAAAGATACAAAATATTTATCTAAATTAAGTGTTTTACACATAATTTAGTATACATAATTTACATTACCATAAAGTAAACTACATCTAATAAAGTATCTAATATGAAGTTCATATTATAATGAAATTGTAATACATTACTTGATAATTAATTGTGAAGTTTGTGAAAAGAAAAACTCATTAACTCAATGTTTTTGTTTGTTTTGATTTCAGTTATGATTTTGAAGTATTAAACAAAAAATATTTTTTTTTCTTATAATTACAAAGTATTCTTTAATTTGTGCACAAAACATATACTATTTAGTGAAATCAGTTGATATAGACCCTCTTCCAATGGTTTAGTCCATTGTGAAATCGCAGAAAAATTCAAATTACTTAATAGCTAAATCGTCGAGATTAAATGAGAAGTTAAGAGTAAATAAATTGGTAAATACTGCTTTAAAATTCATATTATGATATTAAAGAGAAATTACGAATTTTACAAGCATTTAACAATTAAGCATTAATTTGGAATTAAGAGGAAATGTTTAAAATTCGTATAAGGATAAGATAGAGCTACAAAAAATTTTGCAATTGTTAAGTTAAGGAGGTTGAACGAATTAAAAATACGTTATGTGCATTTATTTTAAATTATGATGGAGAAATTAAAAAGGGGAAAATTGAAAAGTTTAGAAATAAACTTGGAAGTTTTAAATTATAAAATGGCTAGACCAAGCTGGGCATAGGAATGCTTTCCTACCGGCCACACAATTAACATGTCCTAGGGGATTTCATATAAGGCCTAGCCATCCTCCTAGCAAAACAAATGCTCTTGGCCAAGCAAGTGTCCTCAATCACTAAGCCAAGAAGCTTCACAATTGAGTTATATATATATATATAACTTCTTTTCCAGTAAGTGTGGAGTCTTTATTCAATGAACAAACTAAGTGGAACAGCATGTGTCCATCCCCTAGGCCATCACCAACTCAACCCCATTATGATGTGTAAAGCTTAGCCTTAATTAATTCTCCACTACATCTTAACTGACTAGTTGGAGCCAAGATTAAAGTATTAATTAAAGATTAAGTTCCATATATAGAGAGCAAAATGAAGAGAGAAAAATTGTTGCTAAAGAACACTCTCAAAACCACCTCTCTCCCTCTTGCTTGCCGATCAAGCCTTCAAGAACAATCTCCTTTGTTTTTATCTTTGTGGTATGATTCCTCTCAAATTTGGAGTCAAAATCAAGTCTTGAAGAAGGTAATGGAATTCTTGATGAAATTCTTATATCCTAAGTTAAATTCCCTTGTTGAACTCTAACTGTTTCTTGACGATAAACATGCAAGGTTTTTTCTTCTCAACAAACTGAGCTCTTGAGGAGCAAAATCCAATCGATCCTTCAATCAATTTTGGAGGTATAATCCATAATTCGATCACTAGAAGATTGAGTTTATTGTTTGTAGATGTTATCTAAGATAATTTTGCTTAAATTGCATGTAATATGGGAATCTAAGGAATTGAGTATAAGTTGTGAATGTCCCAGTTTTAGGACTGCTTTATGAACCCAATTGCATGTGTTATTTGAAGGACGTATAGAAATCCAACTCTTATGTTTGATAACTTTTTGGAAATCCTTAAATGTCTAGTTTAACATTCCAAAATTTGAGATTACTCCATTCTATAGATTTTGAGATATGGGGCCTCAAAGGCCGACCACTCACCAGGAACCGATTTTCAACATAATTTGGGAAAATAAAGTTTTAATGTGTTTTAATTGAGAATCTGGATGTTTTGCCTTACATGCAAAATTTTGTAAACATGATTTGAAGTTTTCAATTAAGAGAAAATATGTTTTATGGATTATATAAGGTTTAAATTAAAGGTCAAATTAGTTGTTCAAAAGATTACATTGAACTAAAAATCTGTTTTACTAAGTTTCAAAATTCCTTGTTTTAACCTTTGTTTCCTAAAATAATGAATATGATTTTATTGGACTTTTACAGAAATTACATATATATGAATAAGTAAACCTCCCAAAATGGTCTTGGCAAAATAAGATTTTAAATTGGGTATTTGATGAACTTCCTAAAATGTTTGCATAAACTAGAAAACCTTTAGTGTCGAGCCCCTAATATGGTTATGTTTTCCTTGTCTAAGAAGAGGTTTCAACTAAATCTTTTTACAAGTTAAAGATAAGGTAATAAGTGAACTTTTACAAGTAGTCTTAATTCAATTGGATCAATATTGTTCAAACAGTAAAGTTTTATAAACATGAATGTAAATCTGGTAGAGCTCAAGTTTTATAAGTTAAGAAGGTGTTTGGGTTTAAAACCTAAAAGTTGAAATTTGAGCTAAGTTTCTAACAAGAGAAACCCTAAAGCCTTAGGAAATTATTAAATGTGATTTTACCTAATATAGACTTAAATTAAAGAAGTTATAAGTAGATTTTGTTATAAAAGTCAATTGGGACTATATTGTTTTTCATTTTATTTTTATTTTTTAAAAAAGATACTTTATGTCTTTATGTTAAATTAGTAAGTAGGTTTACTTCAAGGATCTATTTTGGAGATTCTAAACCAATTAGTTGAAACGATAAGTGGTTTTAAAAGGATTGTAAACCTTAAAAGTGTTAATAGTCTATTCCTTTGGATTAGAGTTAATTAGGAAAAAGGGTCATGTAAATGTGTATTAGCGAATTGTTACTCGCCAGTTTTATTATGTGAAAATTCATTCTCGGAAATCGTTGAATCAATTTTAATAGTGTACACTTCATGAAATTAGGTTACGTTATATAGATGAGGACCTGGACAGGAGGCACTGCAAAGAAGTAAGTACAAACCTTGCCCACAATATGGAACAAAATTGTTTTCAAAATAGTGTGCGATATATGTGATATGTATTCTGAACTGTGTATTGGATTTTTGTAATAATTTGTCTGTTATATGATCAATGAGATATGAATTATGTGATACATGGTTGTTAAATTATGGACTAAGTGTTTACTTGATAAAATATGTTGGTAGAATCTATAGATTACATGAATTGTAAATATATCTCTCATGTCTGCAATACTGTGCTAAAGGTTTATTATTGAGTTGCTGATATAATTTGTACGAGCATGAGCATTCTACCATATACAGAGCTTTCTCATCTAGAGTCCCTTGAACTGTATTCTGCTTAAGCCCTAGAGTGGCATGATGATAAGTAAGTAACTCTAGAACTGTAAAAGTTATCAGAATAAATCTTAATATAATGTCGTACCGATGTACCTCACAGAGACATAGGACATCATATGGCTTTGTTATTTTTAGAGGCCGCACTAATATTCGCTATTCTCAGAATTTGATACAAATAAGGGCATGTTGAGACAGTGCAAAAGAATCCTACAGAGACAAGGACTGGTATGCGCACAACTATGGAAGAACTGAGATTTAATGTCTCTGTAATACAAGATTATAAGTTGACAATAATGAATCTAGGCTATTATTAGTGACCAAATAATCAGTACTAGAGAACCCTCGGAATATTGTAACCAAACATTTAGGCATGCATAATAGAAAACATCATAATGCATACATCCATCATTATGCTTATATGATTGTTGTTGTATAGACTATGTGAATTCGATAATTGTGCATATTTAATATATTGCACTATTTGCGAGATATGTTTGTACTTGTTGAGCTTCGACTTATGACTTACGTTCTATTGTAGGTATCCAATTGGTAATTACATGTATTCTGTAAGATGATGGATTATCCAAAGAACTAGGGCAAGTGCTTGATGGAGGATGCAGTATGGGGAATCTCATCATGCTCAATATTTTCTGCTGATTTAAAGTGAAATAATTTTATGTTATAAGCTGTACTATAATGGTTATATGTTTCGTTCTTTACCGTATTCCCATATTTTAATATTGATGTTATTAAGTGTGTTTCCAAGAAAATTTTTAATTTATAACGAACAAAGATCACTAGGATGTAAGGAAACCCGGTTTCCTTGTCCTCATGTTTTAAAACATCTACTTCCAGATTTTTAAATGTCACATGCTTAAAAACAACACTACGTGTTCTACATGCACTTTCTTTTACATACAAAAGCTTTAGTATATATATAAAATAAAATAAAATAATGCATTTTCACTATCTTTAAATAGTTAAAGTCCTGGTAAACTTCGGGTTGTTACATCCATAATAGACATTGCTATTCATAGATAGGCTCTTATTTACCATTTTACCCTTTTTCATTAGAACAATATTAAAACAAATAAACATAAAACTCAAAATAACAAATCTCTCTCTCTTTCTCTCTTCCATTTTCTCTCTTGCCTTTTGCTCTCTCTCTGCAATACCGACTCCCTACCTCCATCGTCGACCGCCTAACGCTCTACTTCGTGATTTTCTGGGGTTTAGAAAGTGGGTATTGTGAATCCAACTACTGGTATTGCTGGAATTCCCCCTTATTTTGCTTCTTGTAGTTGTGATAAGATTGTTTGTATCTGGGAGCATAGTCCCTCTATTGGTTCTTAGGATTGCAAGGTGATTTTTTTGTTTGGTTGATGTGTTGGATTGGTTTTTATTTGATGTTTATAGTCCTGTACGGTCATCCTCAATGCTTTATATCTACATAGTTTTTTAAAAAAATTAAAATGAAAAAATAATTATATTAAAGTTTTAGTGATATGCTGAGTTAGTAGAAAAAAAAAATACAATATGTAATGGTAAGGGGGCCTTACGGTCCGTTAAAGTGAAAGAAAAAAAAGGGCCATTGGCCCTTTGTAAAAGAAAAGAAATGGGAATAAAAAAAGAAGGAATAGAATAAAAATAATAATAATAATAATTAAGTATAGATGAATAAATAATTAAATAAATAATTAATGTTAAATGTTAGGTAATTTCAAATTTTAGAATTAGGGAACAAATAAAATACCCTAAAATATAATAATTCTCTAATGCGAAAATGAGAATTATAAATTTAGAAATAGCACGCAAGGAGTAATTAGAAACGACGAAATAATAAAATAGAATACTTACGATTAAAAGAATAAAAGGTAGAAATTAGCAATATTCAACAATGAAGGAAATTTAATTTTAAATTAATATATTCGAATTAAAAGTTAAATAATGGGTAAAATTATATCAATTAAGATATCGAAATTTAAGTTTATAACATGAGTTTAGAAAAATTATTTAATTGAGGAAATTAATATTTAAATTGAGTGTTGGTGACGCGAATATATCGGTAATGGAGATTAAAGAATTTTTCGATAAAATGCTACAAACACTAATAAAAAATAGTCAAATTAGTGATTAAGATTTACAAATTAAGTTTATATTTTATATAACGAGATTTTAGAAAATGTGATGTAAATATTCTAATGTTAGAATATTTTAAACATGATAGCAAACTTTTCAGAAGTAACGAGAAGTTTGGATTTTTAGTGAGCAAAACAGTAAGTACAGTCTCACCTACAAAGCATACATTTTTAAAAATGCTGTTTAGAATTGTATGTTTGTCTCATCTGAGAGACACCTGAGTTATGTTAATGATTGACAGAATTAAACTTGAATAGCTCTGTGATTTGCATGTTTGTCTCATCTAAGAGACACCTGAGTTATGTTGATGATTGATAGAGTTATACTTGAGTTGCTCTGCGATATGATTGAATGCATTTGCTATCTGGTGATGAATTAAGTGCATGAAATTTGTATTTTAAGCTATTTTAAGGAGTTTTGCATAATTCCTATGTGAAATATTT
>WUAT03030443.1:0-14068 GCA_010015005.3 Ulmus americana
AATATGGATACTAGGGAACCATCATCCTGAGAAAGAAAAGTAGAATGTGAAGAAGACGATAAAAAAATTCTACCAACAATTATTGAGAATGTTCTAGAAAATTTCGCATCTGATAAAACCCGCAGACACTCTTTCAACTCTACAAGCTTGTCAGATAAGCTTTTCATATTAACAAAACATATAAAATCCTCTAGTTCTCTACAAGCTAAGTGTTTTTTCAATAATACAACTGCCAAACATCAACAATAAACCATCAATACCAAAATTATCTATTAGGCAACGACTACTAACAATATAATCTATAAAGAGAACTAGAGTAATTATACAATTGAAAATGGTACTATTAGAAAGGTTGAAGTAAAGAGATGATCAGTCTTCCCCTGTTTCCTCTGGTTTGGTTCTAAAGACAAATGAAATGGAAACAAAAATATATCCAATGCTCCGTAAATAGTTAAGAGTAAATTTAAGTTAAACCAGGGATGATTTGTATCTGTGTCCCAAGGACTAACTGAGATGTTGTATAAATGAGTTCCATTTTCCATTAGTAAATGATATTGAGAATATAGATAGATCTAAAACAATTCACAGGTTAACAAACTAGATCAATAAATGATTTAAAACCATAAAGGAAAAAAACAAAACCTGTAGAGAATCCGACAAAGAGTGAGAGAGAGAGAAAAGAGCAGGCTGCCTTCATCCTTTTGCAATTTACAACTGAAGTTTCAGAAAATTTGGGTGGAATTTGGGAATTTTGGGGCTTTGAGAGTTAAAGAGATTTTGGGTAATTTTAGACTCGATTTTGGGAGTTTTCTTATATTCAAAGTTTGGCCATTTAGATACTAGACAAAGTACTGCGAGAAAGGGAAAAATTATTTTTTAGAATTTGAGAAATTTGTAACTGTAAAAAATTCAAACAAAATAAACACAAAACAAGAATAGGTCGAGAAACAAAAACCCTATATTTAATTCATGTATCAAAATAGCACTAACATTGAAATGAAGAAGAAAAATGAAAATTGTAGAGAGATAAAACAACAAACACAAAATTCATACATTAGAGACATTACTAGAGAAATTTCTAGAGAAGAATCCTAAGAAATCGAAGAAGAAACTCTTTCCTTCTTGTGAGAACTCTGTTGCTGCTGGAAGAGTCACCGGAGAGAGAGCTGTTATAGTTTTGCCATCACCGGAGTGAGCTGCTGCAGCTTCACCATCGCTGGAAAGAACCGCCATTGTTGTCATGAAGAGAGAGGTAAAGAGAAAGTTCTGGAAGAGAAGGAGAGGGATATCATTGAAAGATGTCGTGTGTGATTGTGAAAGTGTTTCTTAGAGTTTTGATGTGTGTGTACAAAGCCCAAAAAGGCACGGAAATATACCTAAGGCCCGTGAATTTTTTCAAGTCCCGCCCAAATTAATTGGTTAACATAACCTTTTTTTGATAATGTAATTGGGTTATTACTATATGCCTATTTTGGTGTAGGGACATGACATGTTCATATATTTATATCTTATGATATTAGTTCTATGTCCACATGCTTCGTGAAATTGATGTGATATTTTGTATGTTATATATGTACTTGCTAGACTTTGGCTCATGATTTTTGTTTGTGTTGAAGGCCCTGCAGGTAAGCTTAACTTTAATGCTTGAATAGGATGTTAGTGCAGTTGACTTTTGGAAGGTGGAATGATACCCGTCCACATTTGTAAATTCAGCACATATTTTTATGCAGGTTTTCTTATGTAAAAACTACTTTACTAAATATGTTTTACGTTAAAGCTATTTCGGTGTTTATCTTTTGGTATGTAAATAAGTATTATCGCATGTTTTACTTCTATGTTTACGGTAGCTAAGTCTACCCTTAAAGTTTAATTTCAAAACTATTATGCTTTAAACGTCATACGGTAGTCGTATTGATATTTTCTTAGTTTTCTCATTACGTTGATTTAAATATGTTTTGATTTTTACTCCATTGTTATTTTGGTCAAAATCAACTGACGTTTTTATAAGTTTGATAAGCTGTTTGGATTTTTTTAAAAAAATTCCCCTGAGATTTTGGGCTAATATGTACGTAGAAGGGGTTAATTATGTTATTAAGAACCCGGGATATGACATGGATAATCCGGATTAATGGTGATTTCATCGATGTCTTCCATTTGTAGTTGTGCCTTTCTATCTGAACCTTCCTTAATATGATGTAATTGCTATAAGCTCCATGCCTCTAGTTTCGGTTTCATCGTTGTTTGGTCACAAAGCTTCAACTCTTGATGCCCCCCCCTCGATCTCTTTCACTCCCCACTTGGTTGGAAACCGCACGACTTAATGGAAATTTGAAGGAACAACTTCCATTTTGTGTATCTGTGGCCTTCCAAGGATGATGTTGTATGCGGACGGACAGTCTAGCATGAAGAACTTGGTGTATTTGTTGACTCCTTCAGCATAGATTTGCAAGACGGCTTCTCCGATTGTATTTTTTGTCTTATCGCTGAAGCCGACCAATGATATGCTCTGTTGGATTAGGTTTGAATCTTTCAGCCCCATTTCCCTAATAGCATTCAAAAACAAAACATTTGTGGAACTCCCATTGTCTATGAGAATCTGCTTGATTAAACAGTTAGAAACATAGAGAGATATTACTAATGCATCGTGGTGCGACTTGATGAGATGTTCTCCTTCAGTTGTCATAAAGCTAATCGTTTGAAGACTCTAAGCGGACTCATCTTTATAAATGCTTCGAGACCCTATGTTAATATTGATACTGCTCTGGCACTTTGCTGCCACATAGGCTATGCCACACATTTCTGAGCTTCCTGATATGACATTTATGGTCTGCTTGGTTTGAGGTTGTCCTGGTGGAGTCAGTGCTCTTCTCTCCCCCTATTGTTCGGCAATTATGTCCCTGTTTGCTCGGCCCTTATCAGTCAACAAGTCTTTAAGGTGACCTTGCTTGATCAACTCTATTACTTCCAATTTGAGAGCGACACATTCATCTGTTCGATGACAATGATCGTTGTGAAACTTGCACCATTTCCTGGAATCTCGCGCATTAGGTAATGACTTCATATTTTCTGGCCATTTGTCCGTGCCTCCCATCCCTTTCATGATTGCAACTGCTTTTGCTAGTTCGATGCTTAAATTATACTCAAGTAATATCGATCTTCCTTGGGCTCGATCTCTTCTCACATATGTACTTTTAGCGTCTCACCTAGTCTCCGTTCTTCATCCACGCATGGGAAGCGGATCATACGATCTTTCGACTGACCTTTGATTATTCCTTGTATTTTGCGGTGGGTCATCCAAACGGAATCTGGAGTTATTTGCTGAAGCTTGTACGTGCAAACCCATCGACATTCTATATGCCTCACTCTCGTCCCATCTGATATGTGCCCATGCTTTTACCAACATGTCTTCAAAGTTTTTGCATGGATATCAAGTTAATTCTTTGTACAGATCCAAGCTATAATGCAATCCATTTATGAACGTGTTTATTACTATTTCGGTGTTCGGATTGGTGATGGATACCTTCTTTTTGTTGAACCGTGTGATGTATTCTCTCAAGGTTTTTCAACTGCCCTGCTTTATAGTATTTAAATATTAGGAATCCCATTTGGGCTTCCTACTACTAGCATATTGCTCAACGAATATATCGGTTAGTTGTGCCAAATAACAGATTATATTATTAGGGAGATTTGTGTACCATTATAGTACTAGTCCAATCAGACTCAATCTAAATCCCTTGCACATGCAGGCTTCCCTCAGATTTCTTGGAACGGTAGTGGCGAACATTTGTTGGCGATATTGTGCGATGTGGTTGTCCGGATATGTGGTTCCATCATACAGCTTTATGTTGGGGAAGCTGAACTTCTTAGACATCTCAACCAACGCAATGTTGTCCGTGAGTGGCGAATCAACATAACAATTGGTGGAACTATTCTATATAGGAGCAGGCATCCCATGGATCCTTCAAATCATATCTTCCATTTTTGCGAAATGTCACTAGAGTTTCGTTTCGTGATTGGTCAAATACAACATAATGTCCGAATAGATTGGCAGTTGTTTGTCTCTGGACAGTTGCTCCATTTGTTGGATTGCCTCCACCTTCACCGTTTAGTTGAACATGATTTTTTATGGTAGACTTTACTCCGCTCAGGCCTCCTTTTCCAGTAGGGGTTTCCAAATCTAAGCTTGTCATTGGTTCAATGTGTTTTCAAAAAATTTGTTCATTGGAATCTAAGTGGTGGAGTTTGTTCTGAATTCAGGTTCTCCACTTGCCCTTGCAATTCCAAATTTTCAGTCCACATGGCTGAGTTTTTGGCCTCCAGTTGCCTCATTCGCTCGGTGTTTTCAGCCATTTGTCGTGTCAATTTAGTGATCTGGGCCGCTAACTCTGAGCTATTTGGTGATTGCTTTATAGTCAAGGCTCTTCTTTCTGTCTTTCAAAATTTGTTGATCATCAAGGCCCACGGGGGTGCCAAATTGTAGAGGCTAAAAAGTCTACAATTGAAATGAAGGGGCACCAAAGACCTGAAATCAAAAGAAGATGAGCAGAAGTACCTTGACATCGGGGTGGTGCCGGCCAAATGTACTCCGACGGTCAAGTTAGAATATGGTTCAAATAAAAACAATGTAACATAAATATAATCAAAGAAATAAATGAGAGGTAAATCAGTGTTAACCATCCGGAATAAAGGATGATTCGTGCGGATAATGAAGTATCCACTACTCCAGATTTCGTTTGAAGTAGGAAAGGAGTCTGAGTTATTTAGTACGACAGTGGGATTCTCGTGAAGCCCTCTAAACCAGTGGCCTGATACGGTGGGTTTCCTGCCTAATATTCTGAGATAACCTGGAGTACGATAAAGAGAACAATACAATATTGAGATCGGGAGTATGAATGTAAGAGTTAAGGCGGCAGGATATGGATTCAGAGGAAGATGAAATTGGTAGCTTAGCATATCGTATTTTTAGAGTTTAGTCTAAGAATGTATCATGTGTCACTTATGTTGATTTGGGTTAAGCATTTATAGGACTTGAGATGTAACCGTTGTGGACTAGGAGTATGTTCCACTTCATCGGGTTGATCGGCATTAGTTGCGCTAACGTAGAGCAGAATGGGTCGCTTACATTCCTCTTGTTGCAACAACAGCTTGGTTAAAGAGTAAAGTTCCGCCTCTATCACTTAGTTGTTGTGTACTTAAATCATGTGGGCCTTGCACCACTTTGACTGGATCGAGAGATTAGGCCCTGGCCTACTTGAACTGTATCATTAGATTGGGCCTAAGGAAAATTTTGACCCCAACAACAGCTCAATTCATCATTTTGGTTAGTTCTTTAGGTTTTGCTTACTATTTTTGGAGTTATAAATCCAAGATTTCCTCTTTTGGCATATTTTGTTAAAGAACTAGTTGTGATGGCTTTTAAGGCTCTAAATTGTGGAATTTATGGTTTATGTGTGTGTGTGTGTTAGCTTCCTTCATTAGGACTTAGTTTCAAAGCTAACTAATAGTTAGCTTTCTTCATTTGGATTTTGAGGAGAAATTGTAGAGCTTCAATGGCGGAGGAGTGAAGAAGAAAGGAGAATCCAAAAAGAAAAAGAAAAAAAGTTCTATATGGATTAAAAATGTTAAAAGCCCTCCAACTTTGAGGATTTTCCCTATGTTACCCCTCACCTATTGAAGTGTGTATTGAATACCAGATCTATGAACACTATACGTATGACACACCTTCGTCAGTTAAATATAAAAAATTAATAGAATTTACTGACGTGACATTGCAGATAGAATCTTTTGATTTTTAAGTTTGATACCCCTTATATTTGAGGGGGAAATTAAAATGTTTTTATATAAAATAAAAACCAAACAATAAAAAAGAAACAAAGCCAAACAATAATTTTTCTAGAAAATTCAAAACCATCCATGACAAAGTGTGAAAACACAAACCATTCATAACTAAATTGATATCCACCTTTAAGAACAAAATTGGAACTTTAATACACAGAGCAAAGATTAATAGAAAAAGAAACCAGAAACTAGAAACTCGAGTAAAAAATGAGAACTCGTCAATTTTGGTTGTCAAGCCTAGTGTTCCTATGGCAAATATAGGTTCCACTAGGAGTTTCAGTATCAAAATAGAAGAGAAAGAGAGATAACAACCTAACCCCTGCGAGGTAGCCTCCAAAATAATGCTTAAAATTGCAAAATTATAACCACGAAGAATATACAGAGAGCAGAATTACCAAAAATCACATTTGTATTTCAAAAATCTTCAAACACTCTCTCCTTTTCTTTCTCTCTCTAAAGGTCCCTATTTATTTCGAACCCAAATATGGGTGTAGCAAGGGACGAAGGAGGGTTTGATGGTGACTGGAAATGGAGGGGTGCGCCAGCGCCATTGGAGCGGGAGGGGAAGGGGGAGATCGATTGGAGGAGGAGATTGATCAGAGATGATGGGTTATGTTTGGTTGATTTATGATTTTTATTGTTTTTGTTTCAAACTTTCAGCTTCTAAACCAATTAGTATAAAAGACTAAAATACCCTCATATGAAATCCATGTGAGCAAGATTTAATGGAAAAAATTAAAGTTTTGGACGGAAGAGATATTTAAACATACTGTTGTTTTATTAGTACTTTGACCAACACACTTCAATAGGCAATAGGTGATATCATGACAACCCTCAAAGTTGGAGGGCTCCAGGCATTTTTAATCCTTTTTCTAGTTTTATTTTTTGTTAATAAGTGGCAACATGGTGCCTTTTCGTGGTGCCATGTATTCCTTTAATGGAGATTTAATGTCTGGTACTAACGGTGTAACTAACCCCCTAAGTTCAAGAACATCTGGAACTAAAAACAATTGAGGACCAAATTGCTAATACTCGAAGAGTTCAGGACATGTGGCCCCAAAAAACCATATCATAATAATTCCCGAAAATCAAAAACCAAAACATAGAGAAAAGAACAAATCTCAAAATAGTCCAAGAGAAATCAAAAATCAAAATCCAAAATTTCGAAACAAGAACATAAATGATCAACAATCTCTAACAACGAAAACCACAGGTTGGGACCATGTCACAAATTCCAAAGACAGATGGCCATTTTAGGATGGAAAACAATAAAAGTAGTACTGTAGTAACTAATTATGTCTGAAATCACATTTTTGTCTCGAATTTCGAGATTAATGGCTATTTTGAAACCGTCTCTATTTTTCAGTGGCCGTAGGGGTAATTAACCCTATATCAAAAAATAAAAATAAGGTTAATCACATCTATGATCACTAAGTTTTAGAAATATATACTTTTATGGCCATGTATATAAATAGTTGTTGAAAACGTCAATATTTGACTCATTTGTTATTGTCGAATTTTAATACATGATAGCACATTTGAAAGATAAGAGAACTTACTTTCCATAGTTACCAAAAACAAGCAATTGCTTGTAGTCGCCATACGTATCGACATCAACACCACTTTTGCTAGCAACAAAACAAAGCTGCAATTCAAATAAAATTTATTTTATTAGAACCGTATTGAAACGATCTAACATTTTGTTTCAATACAAATTGTAGGGGGTTAGAATCTACAATTGAATTTCTTTTGATGATAGAGCCACTAGCAACCTGTTTGACCTGTAAGATAGAGAAATCAAATGATCATCGTGAAGTCCTTGACACCAGGGTAGTGCCAACCAAAGGAACTCCGGCAGTCAAGTTAACTTGTAGTATGTGAGGAAAGATTCATGAGGATGCAATAGGATGTATGGAGCATCAAAGGAATAAAAGTAAGTGTTATCGTGACCGGGAGTGTAGGGCATGGCAGTGGCGGTATGCAAAACGGGCTTGGCAATATGGTCGTGTGAGAGGAACCCAAGAGTCTCAAGCAAGAGAGCCCTTGGTTGGAGAAAGGAGATAAAAAGTCTAAGAGATCTCTGAAAGAGAAGAAGATCAAGAAGCCAAAAGAAGAGCTCTAAACATTGTGTGTTTTTAGATATTTATAGGAAGAAAGAGACAAATGGGTTCATAATAGGGTAATCAAGGCGATATGTCGTTACACCCATTATTTGGGGGCTATCTGTTAGGCTCCCCATTGAGTAGCATGTGATGAGTTACAATGTGATGTTCATAATGGAGCATTGATGGCCATCAATTGTGCACTCAATGCCATATAACCCCCAAGGGGAGTTACATAGTATGATCTGGAAGGTCAAAAGGCAAATGTTCATTGACTGTACCTATGGAACAACCCGCACAATAGGATGCCCCAACCTATGGGCTGACTCGACCCGTAGGGTGTGATTTGATTCGTAGGATGACTTGAGCCCGTGGGGCGGGGTGTACCATAGAATAGGCTGACCCATAGACTAGGTTGACCCATAAAATGAGTAGGTCATAAGTGGGCCAACTTAACAAATGAGCCTTCCATGAGATGGGCCATGACATAGAGGCTAGGATCGGGCTGTCACGTTGAACCCTTACCGTAAAATAACGTGTCACAATGCCAGTTGTCCTGTTAGAGGGGTAAAATAGTCAATACAGAATTTTGCCCGAACACAATTTATATTAGAATTATATTTTGACCATTTTCCAAACTTAATGCTCATAAGTATGATGATTTTTTTAAAACTTATATGTGGCATAAGTAGGGATGACAATTTTCTCCATTGGGGCCCATGGGGACCCGCCCCTAATGGTCCAGGGATAGGGGTAAAATTTAAGGAATGGTACTTATAAAAATTCTTCGACTAGGGCTGGGGCCAGAGCCAGGGATAGGGATCAATAAAAAAACCCAAATTATATATATATATATATATATATATATATATATTACATATTTAATAAAATTATAACTAAACCCAATTAAATACTCATCTCAATTATTCTTTTTTTTTTCAAAATTATTTAACTAAAAATTAATTAAAAAAATGAAGATTTGAATTATTAGAGGAACCAACAGGACCGTTCCTTATAGGAGATTCTCGGTCTTGTCCCTCGATAAATTAATAAGAAACAGAAGGGGGTAGAGAACTTAATTAGGGTTGGCAAATCGTGTCATGGGTCAGGTCACCACGGGTTGAAAGTTTTTTACCCTCGACCCGGACACGACATGTGACAAGAACGGGTCAAGAATGTTTTACCCTAACACGACTTGTTTTAAAAACGGGTGACACGACAAGACTCGTTGACACAAACAGAGTAGCGGGTTGTCGCGTGTCAACACGACCCGCAACCCGTTCTAACATGTGACCCTAAACTAACCCGCAACCCGAACTGACCCATGAAACTAAATTAACCCGCCACCTGTTTAAACTGTTTTGGAAGCAAAAAATTATACAACAAAAATACAACAATTGTGGTGAATGTAAAAGAAAAACCTGCTCAAATCCAAAAGTTCAATAGTTGTAGAGTTTAGTCTCCAATGCAAACAAAGTTCAAACACAATAATTCTTAGGAAAAGCCCAAACACAATAATACTAAAACATAAAAATAAAATATTTAAATCCAAACCATTATCCTAACCACAAAAGGCTCAAATGACAACAACCAAATGTCATTACCAAGTTTTCATTCTTCAATAGTGTTGGAACAAACTGTTTGATCATCAGTTTGTTCATTCAAATTCAGTTGCATAATATCTTGGATAATCTTCATCAACTCTCTTGTGTTTTCCTTTTGTTGTGGTTGAGTTAAGTTGGCGGACATCTTCCGCAATGATATTATCATCATCATCACTAATAGCAACACTCTCAACAGAATCTTTCTCCATGACCTGTGCAAAACAATATGTTAAACATAATATAGAAAATGAAACAGAAGCATGCAAGCAGGCAGCAAAACAGAGGCAGATACAGAAGCAGATAATAAAATTCACCAATAGTTATAATAATGAAAATAATAAAACAGAAGCAGAAACAGCAGCAGCACTACATCAAGCAGACAGGCAGTATCAATGGGGGTAGGAGCGATAGAACAGATAGAGACAAACAATGAAAATTTAAATACAACTCAATGGATTAAAATCATCACCACACAGAAGAAAAAAAACCATTTATTCACAAAATCAAATTACTTTGTAGCTTTAATTATATAAAAGGAGGATTCAAAAACAAAATAGAAAAAAATATTCAAAAATAAAAAATAAACCAAAGATTAGAAAAAACAGAACAGCAAACAAAGTTATCGAGAGGCAAATGATTTAATTATAGTCAAGATTTTAAGGTGGAGCTACAATAGAAAAACCAGTCACATCTCACATCTGAAAGGTGCAGTCCAGCACCAACACCTGCCACACACCAAGGCTACTGATACAACAACAAAAAAGACCAATATGCCAAAAAAAAAAAAAAGCCAACAAAATAATAATAATACAGAAAAGCAGAAACCAACAAAAACAAACAAACAGCAGAAACCTTTGTGTACTGGATGAAATTATTTTGAACACTAGTGGGAGGGCACGTGTGTTGCACGTGCTCCTTATATAGTGTATATGTTATATTATATATATATATCAGAGAACATCATTATATGCTTACTTCATCCTTTGCTTCTTCAAGTGCCTTCAGAGTAGTCTGGTAAAACTCTAGTAGAAGACCAAAGTTTTGGCTAGCTGAACCAGAAACAAAATCCATAATATTATATATACATTTCTCACTGGAAGGAGAAAAGGCATTATAAATAATTATTCAATTAATAGGAAAGAAATGTGAAGCCCTATTTTCTCAAATGCAACTTAAACTACATTAGTAGCAGTCAGCTTCACTGATTTTCGATTCCTTAAAGCATGAATGTATTTAGAGAATTATGAGAGTGATCCGTAAGGAAAAAGGTTGGCAATGTCACTTTTGCATTTTCAACTTGAAACAAGTAAAAATCTTACCATGCTTTCCCAAGGAACATAAAAGTTAGAAACAACAAAGATAAAAACTGCCATGCTTCCTATAGTCCTCATTGATAAAGTAATTATTCTCTGATATCTATCCAATTTTACATATTGAAACAATAAGATATAATTAGAAAATAAAAGAGAAAATTGTGAGACTACTAAGAGGGCAACTGGCATAACACATTAGTCGAGAGATTGCAGTTAACAACCAACCCAAACTAACCTAAAATTACTCAAATATAGTTGTAAATGGAAGGTTGCATGGGATCTCATCTAAATATCCCTTTTTTAAAAATAATAATAATAAAAAAGGAACGAGGAATTTGTGAAGCTAAATTACAAACCTTGAAATTAATTCTCAATCTCAATTACTCCTCATTCGGAGAAGCTTATGCTGTATCCAAGAAGATCTGAGACAATATTAAGGTAAAACTCTTCATTATGAGGGATGAAGGGTAATATCGTAATGGGTCATTGCACCCACTCATCTCCACCTGTAAACCAAAAGAGGGAAAACAGAGGTAAGTAAAATTTCACCTACTGATGGGATTCAAGAAGCTGTTCAACACATCAAAAGCCAATCTCTGAACGAAAACAGAGAAAAAACATCATTACCTCTGTGCCAAGTTGCTCCTTGACAAAAGTGGCAGCTTGAGTGAAATCTAGACTCAAAGCAACTAACCCGCTTTTCCCACACTTTCCAAACAACATGTCAAGTTTCACAACCAATTTGGAAGAGGAAATTCATGGCTCGTTGTTTGCTAACTCATTCAAATTACTTGATTCCGTAATCTATGGTATAACACAAAAGAATAAAGAAAACAAGAGAATTAATATTATATCACCGAGTCAAAAACAAAACACAAGCTACACACAAAGCTAATATCACAAAATCAACCCAATAATACGTTAATGACAAAATTACTACCAGTTATTAAATTCCAAATCAAAAAATTTACATTACAAGTTTGGATAAGTTTGTCTATGTTTTTCCGATCGGGTATGAATAATGAGAAAAAAAATTAAAAGTAATTCCCAAAATAAAAGCTGTAGTGTCAAAAAAGACCAAAAACTACCTGATTATCTGTGTGAACTTTGTTTACTCTAGCTGCCACAAATTGAGATTACTCTCATTTTTTTGTGAGCGCCACCCCGTGAGACACCCCGCCGCCGAAAAAGAACGTCGTCGGAGCAAGGACAGGCCGCGTCCCTTCACTGGAAGATCCGGCCTAGCCGAAACTTCCCACCCCAGATCCGCCCTCTTTATCGGTTTACAGCCCCCACCGCCCTCGGAAACGACCTCCTGGTGAGCCTAGCTTTCGATCCAGACCGGCGACGCGCTGTGGGTCGTCACCGGACCGCCCGCCTTTTATTGCGCAGAGCTGCGTTTTGGAGAGAGGCCAAAGCGTCTCGTTTTAGAGAGAGAGAGGTGAGAGTTTTAGATAGTATTTACAGTGGTTATTTCCCTTATTTTTTGTGTGGTCATGAGAAAGAAAGCAAGATTGAAGTAACGAAAGTGTTACCTTTGGATGAAAACTGAAACAATATTAACCGTTGGATTTTGGTTGATGACGGGTGCGCAGTGCACCCCAATTCAACTCCAACAGTAATTTTTTTTGAGCCTTATATATATGTTATAGATATAGATATATATTATAGATAAATAAATAGTAATAATAAAAAATAATCTATTTAATAATAACAAATAAATGTATAAAATATTTAAATGTAAATAGTTTAAATAAAAAACTAGAGTTCTTAGGAAAACTTTTAATCCACTTGATAAATGCTAAAATTTTAGTTTATGAGTTAGTATAAAATAATTGTTAACATAATTCAATTAATTAGTAAATTCTTTAGGTGTTAGGACTAAATTGAAAAGAAATTTGTATTTTGAGAGAAAAAATATAATAAATGGAAACTAGGGTGGAATTGGCAAAATAACTGAAATATACTCAATAAAGTGGTAAAACTATGGCAACTCTAATGTAATAATCTAGTTTAAAAGAGATAATCTATTTATATAAAACTAATTAATTAAATTATTAGATTATAAAATAATAATAAAGGATATTCAAGTATAAAGCTTATTAGAAATAATAAGTCAATTTAGAATATATTAATTTATAATTCTACTTAACTAATTAAAAGAAAATAAATTTAATTAGAGAAAAATTAAATCTAAGTTAAGTAATTAGTACCTTATAATATAATTAATTTAATAACTAAAGTCTTTTAATATAATCATTTAATCTAATAAGGTTAATTAATTTCTAAATAAATGGAATCAATTAATCAAGTAGAGATTTAGTAATTTGGGGTAGTTAGTAACCATTAGTTAATCAATTGAAGAGCGATTAATTAGCCTAATAAAGCGATTAATTAACAAGTTTGAAACACAATCAAGGTTAGACAAATTTAAATTAATTAAAGTGTGATTAAGTAATTACTTTAATAATTAAATAGTCTAATTAATTTAGGAAATAAAATAAAATATATTTTAATAAATTGAGTTTAATTAATTGAAGAATATCTTTCAAAACTTAGTGCCAAACTTTAAAATCAGTAATCTCGATTACCGGAACGGAATTAGATCGAGACATCTAGAATCTAGTCAACAAAATTCGAAAACAACAAACTACCGTCGAGACCCGCAGTGTTGATGATGGGTAGAGAACAGTTACGCCTCTAATTAGATATGAGAGGGGTAGAATAACGGGGATAGTTTTATGCTTAATCTGATGCGAATTTTAAGTGCGATAATTTCTAATTCGGGGATGCACTTAAACAAGAAAAGTAGCTTCA
This sequence comes from Ulmus americana, assembly GCA_010015005.3. Lineage (NCBI taxonomy): Eukaryota > Viridiplantae > Streptophyta > Magnoliopsida > Rosales > Ulmaceae > Ulmus > Ulmus americana. Next base: position 13,675 of record WUAT03030443.1, read on the forward strand.
CGGTAGAGATAGAATACTTTTGGGATTAATTGTGCAGCAAATCAGTAAGTACAATCTCACTACAACATGAACTAAAAATGTTTTAAAAATTGTGTGCAGTGTACCTACTGTGTTATGAGAATGTATTGTGATTATGTGATTGCCTGTTAATGTGATGATCTGTTGTGAAGTCTGTATATGGTTGGATTGATATATGATAATCTGTTATCTGAAATATATTGAGTTATGTAAATGCTTTATGAGTATGGATAGATGAATGCAATTATATACGAGATAAATGTGTTGAGGTGTGTTTCATATTGATTTTACAATTCCAGACATACATGCATGACATCAATATGCATACATGAAACACGTATTTTGAAAAGCTTTCCCCAAAAGAGTTTTATTAAGA
>WUAT03030554.1:0-14068 GCA_010015005.3 Ulmus americana
TAGATCGCTGCCCGAACCACTAAGGTCTAAGAGAATTCCAACCATTTCATGGCTTTAGAGAATGAGAACGCAACTCTACGCGTTGAGAATCAGACTCTCCAGGAGCAGCTCCAGCGATTCTTAGTTGTTGAGTCCACTCCCCAGCAACTTCATAACTCCAAGTTTCGGGTCACGATTCCACCAATGCAACCTCTTGTAACTCTAGAGCCCGGGTGCTCATTGACTCAGCCGACCGCCCTTCGGTTTCCCATCACAGCTGTTCTATGTCTACTCCCGCAAATTCCATGGTCAACTTCACCATGTCTCAACCTAGGTCAGTTGCGATCCTTGCTCTCCATGCTACGATGAACTCGTTCGTCTAGTCAACCTCGCTAGCTCCATTTTAGCCAGTGCCCACCTTCGACTTCCAGGCACCGATCTACACCCTGATTCAATCAATGGATGGACTACTCTACCAGCCTCTCCCACCTTTCACTAGTGCCTTTAACTTGGCTCTACAACTAGCGCAAGGGGAGGACCACATCCACCAGTCACCATCAATGCTGGCTTCCACACATCTGCTGGGACTCCCATGGAGTAGGTTATGGCCAAGAGGCTGGCAGAAATAGAGGCTATGATCCTATAGAACCCTGGGGTTCCAACCCCACTCAAGAAGAGTCTACCATATAGCTATGTGAAATCACCATTCGTCGACTCCATCATAGTCGTGGAGAGGCCCAGGAAATTCTCCTTTCCTAAATGAAGCTCTATGATAGAACTATAGATCCAACCGATGACATTGCATCCTATAAGCAGAGGGTGTTCACCATTGCCATACCTCGAGCGCTCTATGAGGCTTGTATGTGCAAGAACTTTGGGTCCAACCATACAATGGTACACCAACTTGCCCAACAACTCCATCTCCTTATTCACTCAGCTCACATACACCTTTATAGAGCAATTTACTAGTAGCAAGAAGCTAGAAAAAATTTCAGGAGACCTCTATAGAGTCCAGCAGTGTCATAATGAGCCACTCCATGACTACGTCGGTTGCTTCAACTGGGAAAAAGTTTCAATTCCATTCTACAATCAGGAGACTGTTGTCGATGCCTTTTGTAAGGATTTCCTCCCTGACAGGGAACTTTACAAAGAACTCACAAAGTTCAATTACTCCACAGTGGAAAATGTCTTAGCTCGAGCATGGGTTGAGATCAGATGGGAATAAGATGAGGTCCACTACGGCCATCGTTCATCCTACGACAACTGCAGTGAGGAACAGCGTCCCAAGTGATTCTTCCCGTCATCTGACAAACGGACCAATTCCCATTCCTCCGAGCCCTACAGACAAACCAACGACTATTCATCTACCTGGTAGTTTCCAAGACTGCAGTCAATGCCGTGGTCATCCAAGAGGAGGAATTCAGGCAGTTGCTAGTCTACTATGTGAGTAAATCACTACTCGACATTGAGACCCACTATACTAAACTTGATAAGCTTGTTCTAGCATTAATCACTGCAGCTTGCAAGCTTAGGCCTTATTTTCAGTGTCATCATATCGTCGTACTCACTACCTTTCCATTGAAGAGCATACCACACAAGCTGGAGCTCTCTGGTCGACTCACCAAATGGGCAGTAGAGCTAAGCGAGTACGGCATCAGCTTCCAGCCTCTCACCCCTATAGAGTCACATGTATTGGCTGACTTTATTGTAGACTTTGTATCTAACACCCATGTGCAGGTTAAGAAGGAGCTACTTAGTTTCACTGAGCGCCCATCTTCCAAGTAGACGCTCTTAGTAGACAAATCAGGCAACATGAATGGCTCTGGCCTAGGACTAGTCCCCACTTTGCCCGAAGGGGATTTGATCCAGCAATCCATCTGCTGCGGCTTCCATGCCACCAACAACAAAGTGGAATATGAAGCACTCATCGCAGAACGCTCACTCGCCAAGGACATGAGTATCTGGAACTTGGACCTATGCTCTGACTCCTAGATGGTCGACAACCAACTTCTAGGAACTTATCAAGCTAGAGACTCCAAAATGACAGCCCACCTTGTCCACATCAAGGAACTCCAATCTTCCTTCGAGGGGTTCAATATCGTACAGGTTCCTAAACTTGAGAATGGTCACGCTGATGTGCTAGCCAACCTTGGGCCAACTGTCCCAGTGATGACATCACAGTCCATCCCCTTGTTTTATCTCCAATGGCCAGCCGTTTGGAAGAATCCTCCAACCGAAGTATCAACTTTTGAAGCATCTGACTCATAGATGACTCCCATCCTACGCTATTTAACACATGATGAGCTTCCAGACGATAAGAATAAAGCACGCCACCTCAGGGCCAAGGCTGCCAGATTTACCATCCTCGATGGCCAACACTTGAAGAGGTCCTTCTCCGAACCATACCTAAAATGTGTAACACTAGAAGAAGCTAACTACATCCTAGCTAAACTCCACCAGGGGGAGTGTGACAACCATGCAGGAGGGTGAAGCCTCACCAATTGAGCTTTGACAGCAAACTACTGTTAGCCCAACATGCGATCAGGCTCCATAAACTACATTCGACGCTGCAACATCTGCCAACGCTTCGTACAAGTGTCTCACCTTCCTCTAGAGCAACTTAACCCCATCCTCTCACCTTGGCCATTCATGAAGTGGGGGATGAATATTGTGGGAAAGCTTCCAATAGCCCCTGGACAACGATTCTACATGCTTGTAGTCACCGACTACTTCACTAAGTGGATCGAGGTTGAAGCATTCCACCAAGTCCACGACCGTGAAGTGAAAACTCTCATATAGAAGAATGTCATCTGCCGCTTTAGGATTCTGAAAGAGATAGTATGGGCAACGGTTCATAATTCATTAAATTTGATTTCCAAGACTTCTGCAAAGAGTGGGGGATCAAAATAAACTTCTTCACACCACGCTATCCTCAGGCCAATGGTAAAGCTGAGTCTTTCAACAAGACCATCATCAAGACTCTAAAGAAGCAATTGAAAAAAGCTAAGGGGTTGTGGGCTAACGAACTATCTCGTGTTCTTTGGTCTTACCGAACCACATCATGAACTTTCACCTGGGAGACTCCATTCTCATTAGGCAATAGAAGTGAGGCAGTTATTCAAGTCGAAGTAGGAATCCCATCAGCAAGATGTCAGTGGCTCAACGAAGACACCAATTGGTAGCAGCTCAATCACAACCTCAATATCATCGACGAGTTGCATGACATAGCTAACCTTCACACTACAGTCTACCAGCAAAAGGTAGCTCGACACTACAACAAGAACATTAGGGTGAGAAATTTCAAGTAAGGGGATTGGGTGCTACACTGAGTCTTCCAGAACACAAAAGATGCAGGGGCAGGCAAGCTTGGTCCTACATGGGAAGGTCCTTATAAGATCATCAAGGTGTTCAGACAGGGAGCCTACAAACTCTAAGCTCAAGATGGCCACGACATCCACAACCACTAGAATTTGATTCACCTTAAGTTATATCATTTCTAAACTTTAAACTTTGTTTGTAAGTTTTTGGGTATTGAATAACTTAGGCATTGGCCATTAGCTATCCTTTTTAGCTCACCTCTCATACAGGTGTTTAGCAAGTTACCTTTTCCACTCTATAGGGAGTACCTCTTACTCTACTCTCCATTTGATGTTTATCTTGTCAACCAAACATTGACTTAAGCATCAGAGGGCCAGCCATCCTCAGCTCATCTTCTCTTTTGCAGTTGTCCAGGAAACTCGAACGCTCGACACGGCAAGGAATCCTTCATACTACACTCTTTTTTTGGTTATTCATGTTAAATAAGTACTGACTTAAGTGTCAAAGGGCCGATGATAGTCTAACATGTTTTTTGCAGGTCAGCTACATGACATTGGGGGACAAACAGTACGATTCTCATATGTCCATATTCCATTCTAGCTGACCACGCTACGGGTTATAGCCTCAAGCTCTTACTGATTCCTAATCTCCTTAATCATCTTGGGTCTTTGCAAGCCTAATTGGTTCTAAGTACACTTCACATCATCGACTTGTTTTGAAAAAATATCACTCAGCCAAAGTATACCACCCAAGGGCACTACACTTAGGTATGAGGTGGTTGGGTATTATGTGCTCCTCTTCTATTTTATTGGTGGCCATCTTGTAGCAATCTCAGGCTTCTTATTGATTTCCTCTCAGCATGCCTATTCCTCCAGCAGTAGGAAATTTCACCATAAGGTGATAAGTAGAGGTAATGACCCAAATTGCATTCAGTATAGGCTGGCCTATGATAACATTATAGACCAAGGGTGTGTCTACTACCACAAAGTTAACCGCCTGGATGTGTTGGCAAGGCAAATCCCCTAGCTAACGTGGTAGCATAATCGCTCCCTCTGAATAAGTTATGTATCATATAAAGTTGTGGAGGGCTATTTTGACTGGGTCTAATGGAAAGCCTATTATGTCCATCATGTTTAAGGTGAATTGAAAGAGCACATTTGCTGAACTACCATTGCCGATCAAAATTTGATACACGACTCTTCCATTTATGCATATATGAAGAAAAATTGCATCTAAATAAGGGTGATGGATCATTTATGTTTCTTCCTTGTGAAGAAGATAGGGTTGTTGGACACTTTCAGGTGCTTAGCCTTATGCTCAGTTGAGCATATGAGGTGCAAAGCTGGTTCATGTCTAGCCTACCTTGCATATGCCTTTTGAGCGATCTATCTCTAGTAGTAGAGCCTCTAATTATTGTCTTGACCTCCAGGTTTTCCATGGGTTGCTAATTTTGTTGGGCTTGTTGGTGCTACCATTGGTCCCTTCGCACGAACTCATTGAGCTGCCCATGGTGGATGAGTTTCTCAATCTCATTCTTGAGGTGGTGGCATTCATCTATGTTATAGCCTCGACCCGATGGAAATGATAATATTTAACCCGGTATCTTCTTTCTGGAGAATTTCTCATAGGTGTGGGATAAGTCACGATACCTCTCTACTCAATTTGAGCTAGGATCTCTGTTGGAGGCATGGTCAGGGGGTGTATTGGATATCTTGAGTGGGTGGAGAAGCCTCCTTAGCAGGTTTGCTTTGCTTGTTCCTTTTGCTATTGTTGTTTCTACTTCCCCCATTTTTAGGTGAAAGTGTGACTTGTGCGTCTATCTTTCACTTTCCACCAAGTAAGATGTCATGGCTCAACTTGCTGGCTTAGCATCCTAAGGCTTTCTTAGCATCAATATGGAGCCTAATCATGGATAATAAGGCTAGATATGAGGGTGGCTTCTCTATAGAGACCATGTATTTGAGGAGTGTGATATCATATAGCCCATTCACGAGGGCTCCATGAGCTACTACCTCGTTGTGTTCATCTAGGGATATTTTTCCTTGACAAAGTGAGCCATGATGTCTTTTGTTCTTTCATTTTACTTAATTTTACTCATGTATTTTGGGGGTTTCCGGTGACCTTGTGAACAATGAATTGCAAAATAAAGGCTTTAGAAAGCTCACAGAACGATATGATTGGCATTGGCCTTAACATTTAGAATCAATGCCGGACTACTCCATTCAAGGTAAGTTGGAAAGGTCAACATTTTACAGCATCAAATTTAGAGTTTAGATTTATCCAAATTTGATAGGTCTCCATGTGTTCTGATGGGTCAGTAGTGCCTTGAAATGGGGTAAAAAGGGTGCATATGTTACTACTTGGGTTAATGGAGTCTCCACTTCGTTCAGCATGTCATCAACAAGGCCTTTATGCACCTTTGTAGTTCATTTACTTGCCTTTGGAGGTCTTCGATGAGATCATTTGCCAATGCTCCATTGTTTTGGGCCCATCAATATTTTAGGTTATCTATGAGGTTTCAAGTTCCAATGCTCAGTGAAGGTGTCATTTTGTGTTGTTAAGTGTGATAAGAATGTTGGCTCTGACCCTTACTATGGCAAGAAGGAGATTGTCCTTGGTTACCAAGCCGGTTAAAAGCACTTCCTTGAGATGAACTAGCAGCTTGCGACTTGGCAGGACCGTGGGACATTGCTCGCACTTGCAAGCAGCAACTAAAAGCTAGCTTGTGGTGGGGTCAGGCTCGAGGTCACTCTTGAGCCCGGTCATGTGGCGAGACCTCAGCTCAAACTCACGGTGAGGCTTATGGTCAATTGTGGAGCAAGATAAGGACTCCCACGAGGATTGACATCCCTTGGGTTTGATTGAGCAGGTTGCCATTTGAGCAACCGTAGCTGTCAATTGCCCAATTTTGGAATTTGCATTTAGAAAAGGTGGCCGACCTCGACCACGACCTCTTCCTCGAGTAGGACAAGGTGGGATTTCTCGGACTACTCATAGTTTTGAGCTCGGACATGGGCTACATGAGTAGCTCGGCTCTCAACAACAACCCTAGATGTTTCAGCAGATTCCCTTTTTCTCCTTGGAGTAGAAGAAACTGAATCACTCATGATGATAAGAGCATAAATGAATGTGGTTGGTTAGGTAAAAGCATAAATAAGGGATGAGGAGGAGAGGCCTTCCTTCTAGCACTAAACTATTGATGCTCATAATTTGACCAACTTAAAATCACACTCGACAATGTACTCTCTAGAGGAAAAATCTTTAGGTCGAATGATCTATTGGACATTGTCAGGTTAGAATCCTACAAGAAAGAATCTCGTAAGTGGTCGAAGGGAGTGATCCTCCGACGACACTCCGATGCCTAAGTCAGTCTTAGGGAGAGTGAAATGACTTAGGTGAGTGAAATAGTTCAGTTTACCTTTGGAGTCAAATAAGATGAGTTATTTATAGGGAGTGGAGAAGACCTGGTTGTTGATGCGTACTTTAGCAAGTACACTAAATCGTCAAGTAATATAAAGAAAATAAGTACGAGTGTCAAACCCACAAGGAGTACTTGTTACTAACTACCAAAATTGATTATCTATAATATTATTTGATTAAATTGATAATTGAGAATAGGAAAGAATAATAAAATTAACAACTTAAAGAGAGTAAAATTGAGATTCAAATGATGAGCAAACTAGGGCTAAGAACTTCACACCAATCATTCTTATGCTTTTGATAAATTATATTAATCTTGCAAAAATTTATTTAGAGATTTAATTTTCTAATTTGACTAATATTTCCTCTAGAACTATATTAGATTTACTTTTAATTATTAACTCATCATATCTCTATGTGAATTTAAGTCTAAAGAGTTTCTTAGGTTCAATGGAATTATTATAAATTTAACTATTAATCTCTTAGGTCATGCTAATGTATCTCTACCATTCATTCAACTTAAAGTATTCTAGTATATTGATCTAATGTAAATATCATTTCTCGATCTCAACCTAGATCATACAATCATTCAAAACTCGGATCCAAAAGAATTAAAAGCAATAAGCACATAGTAGATACACAAATAAATTAGTCTAACAGAAAATTAAATTAATTTATTCAAAATCATAATCATGGTTGAGCTACATCCTATTCCTAGAATAAAAACTTATTTCATAATTGTATCTAGAATAAACATCTTAATTACAATTATGAAGCAGGGATAGAGAAAACCAGAGAATTGATGAGAATAACAATGGATTTTACGAATCCTCTTCTCCAAAGCAATCTCCTTAACTTCAATCTTAAATCACTCCAAAAGGTCCTCAAATAAACCCCAATTGGGTCTATTTATAACCTTAATACGTTCAGGAAAGAATTTGGAAGAAAACCCGTCAAATTTCATTGAATTTTGATTTCAAACGGAGAAGATACAAAACTTCAAATAAAAGATATCGCATGGGCCCCACGGTGCTGGATTATTACTGTCGTGGTGCTCCAAATCAGATTACAATGTCTTCATGAAAGTTGTAGATCTTTTTCTTAACTCTTCAAGGACACTAATGGCACCTAATTTGGACTTTGTACGTGAAAGTTATAGCCAAAATACTAAGACATGCTCAAATGTTAACCCGACTTTTCTAATTTGAGTTATTTCTCTTTGTATTTCATTCCAATTGTACTATTTTCTCCTAAAAACTCCCAAAAACATCTTCTTTTTTCTCATTTCACTATTTGGAACCTAGAATGTTAAAGAGAAATAAAATTACATATGAAAGCACCCTAAAACTATTAAAATATTAAGTTAAAAAGACCTAATAAGTAATAAATAAATGACATATTAGTTGTTAGAGCTGTTTAGAGATTTGTCGGGGATGTCCTAGAATATAGGAGATATTTTTGGGAGAGATTAGAGCTGAGTTTCTTGATTCATAGGGAATATTCCAAAAATATTCCATGTGGATCTGATCTTAGAGGCTGAGCTCAAACAAATGAGCTGGAGTGTCTCAAGTGGGACATTATTGATCCCATCTCTCTTTAACCAAGTGAACCTTTATGAGGTCGAGTATGAGCAGCATGATTTGAGCTTATCCTTGAACATGGCAAGCTAAGATAAGTCTAGCATGGTATGTCAACATTGCCTTGATATCCACCATCCATTTAGGATGAGCTTAGATTCGTGCCTACTTGGGCATCTCTACTTGGGTCTGAGCTAGGTTTCATAACCTTTTGAGTTTCTCTTAATTATTTGTGAGTTTTCCCAGACATGTATTCTTTTAGTTTGCGTTTTACTTCCTCTTAAGTGTTTTTTGGTCATTATCTGTGGTAGGTCATGTTATGTTCAATTCAGTATCTTTTCTTGAGTCATACCTCATCCAATCCGGGAAGGTGTGTCTGGCTCTGGGAAGACCTTACCCGAGGTGGGAAATTATCCCACAATAGTTGGTATCCAATCTTTAAAAACCTTCCAAGAAAAAAAAAATTGCTTTGAAAAGAATTCACAAAAACCACAACTTCTTCCACCACTTGTTAGTTCAAAAAAAAAAAGAGTTGAACTTTCCCCTAATGTCGCACACATTGCCAGTTAATACCCACTGTAAACTGAGTAAAGACCCAACCTTTAATTGTGCCATATTAGCTCATCGGGTCTAGTTCTCCTAAAGTAGGCACTACTACAAAATATGTAATAAAAGATTGCAGAAACGGAGTGGGTTTGTCAAAACCCTAGTTGTATCTAATTTTTGTAATTAAAATAATTATAAAAAAACCAAAAAGGAAAAATGGAGTGGGTTAGGTTTGAAACTCACACTGAAAGTGCATTGTGCGCGGACTTTTGGTGACGGTTACGTATGCCTATCGTCGAAAGTGACTTTTGGCAACGGGTCTACATAACCCGTCACTGAAAGTCTTTGACTAAAATGAAACATTGGATGAACGTGACACTTTCAACGATGGTTCTTTAGAATCGTCGCCATTTCCTGATATACAAAACATCGTGGCTAGAACCCTCATTTTAGCCAAAATTCACCAAAACTTCATATTCTGGCAATTTTCATCTCTCTCTCAAGCGCATTCCAACCAAATCTATGAGTTTGGACGTAAAAATACTCCATTTATGGTTACATCCTAGTAAGGTATGTGTTTTAAACTTTTAATTTTGGTTTTAGAATTTTTTAGAAATTGTAAGATAATTTGCATTTTCTTGATTATAAACCGATTAAATATTGTTTTGTTGTTATATTGATGTTAGAAATGTTATAGGTAAATGTTTTAATGGATTAGAATGAAGAAATTTGGGATTTATAAAGTTAATTTGATGAAAAATTGAATTTTAGGATTTTTTTGGTAAGAGAGATTGTTATTTTGTTGATGATTTGTGTTAATGTGTGTTAATTGTCTATGAATTGGTGGTAAAAATGGAATGGATAAAGTTGTAGTGTGATGAATTTAGTCTTATTTTGTTTTAATTTATGTAATTTGATATATTTTCTATTTTTTAGATAAATTGTATTAATTAGTGGTTTATTTATTAGACTGAAATGAATCGGGGATGTATGTGGGTGCATTTTTTTTGTTAATGTGTACAGGATGTTTGAAATATTTTAAGGGGACAATCTGATGATTTTTTCGAAAAAATGGATTGCATTTGGATGATAAAACTGAGGACTTCATTAGAGTATCAAAGAGGGGTGGATGACAAGCCCACGATTTTTGTAAGCAAAAGAAGGCTTTCTATAAAGAAGCGGAGCATTTTAGAGTTCCTAAACCATTGTCAGGCACATAGGTTCTAGATTCCTAATCAGGTGTTGAAGTTTTTTTTGGTAAAGGAAGATAACCGTCTAATATTGAGGGTGTTTGGAAGAAAAGGTCTATTTTCTTTGATCTTCCATATTGGAAGGACTTGTTGGTTTGCCACAATCTAAATGTGATGCATATAGAGAAGAATGTGTGCGAAATTCTTATTGGCACGTTGCTTAACATACCTAGGAAGACCACGGATGGGGAAAATGCTAGGTTAGATATGGTTGCAATGGGGATACAAGAATCATTGAAGACTATTTTGGAGGACAGAAAAATGACTTTCTTACCGGCAACTTGTTACACTCTTTCATGGTCTGAAAAGCTACAGTTTTGCTCAAATTTGGCTGAGGTTAAAGTTCCCACTGGTTACTCTTCAAACATCAAGAGTTCGGTGCAAATGAAAGACTTGAAGTTAATAAACTTAAAGTCACATGACTAACACACTTTGATGCAACAATTGTTACCGGTTGCTATTTATGGAGTTCTATCGAAAGAGGTGCATAACACGATTATACGGTTGTGTTTACTTCTTCAACTCTATATGTAGCAAAGTGATTGACCATTCCAACTTACAAAAACTACAAAATGAGGTGATTGTTACTTTGTGTTTTTTAGAGAAGCACTTCCCACCGGCCTTTTTTGATGTAATGGTGCACTTGATCGTTCACTTGCTGAGGGAGATTAAATTTTGTGGGCTAGTTTGGTTGAGGTGGATGTACTCCATGGAGAGATACATGAAAATATTGAAAGGGTATGTAAGGAATCGACACAGGCCCGAGGGATGTATCATAGAGTGCTACATTGCAAAAGAGATTGTGAAATTTTGTTCCAAGTACTTGGCTAATGCCCGAACAATTGGGATTTTGAAGGGGGTCGAAGAGAGGATCGAGAGCAGATCAGGATTCAAAGTGATACTAACTAATTATAAGACATTATGTGAGGCTTATTAATAAGTCTTATGAAATACAACCGTTGTCGACCCTTACAGGCATGAGCATTTGAGTTTCATACGAACTCTTTACCAAATGAAAGCCAAGAATGAGAAATGATTACAAGTGGATTACAAGAGGAGTTTTAGCTCTTGGTTTAAGAGGAAGATTGAAACAGAACTAGCTTGGCCAGAACACATAATTTCACAACAAATAAAGTGGCTTGCACATGAACCAAAGCGGGATGTTTTGAGCTACAGTGGCTACAGAATTCGTGGGTACTACTACAATACCCACGATCATGATTTAAGAAGCACCACACAAAATAGTGATGTAATGGTAGAGGCTGAGATATTACACATGTCAACTGCTAAGGATAAGAACCTAATATATGCAAACATGTTGTACTATGGTGTTATTAAAGATATTTGGGAACTAAACTACACACAATTCAAGATCCCAATTTTTCGATGAAAGTGGGTTGACAATAAGGGTGGGGTGAATGTTGACAAAAATGGCATCATTTTGGTTGATTTGAACAAAGATGGTGATCCTAATGATCAATTCAAATCCGCATCCCAAGCCAAACAAGTCTTCTATGTCAATGATCCAAATAGTGGGAGGTGATCCGTAGGACTTACAACAAAGCCAAAATTGTATGATAGTGGTGACATATGTGACAATATCGAGACAACCCCATCGTTTAGTAGAGGACTTCCCGAATGTGATGATATTGACAATGAAGATGTGGCCTATGTGCGTGAAAATTGTGAAGTGGTATGTGTTGAAGAAGATACCATCATTAGCTAGAAAAGGAAAAGTACTTAGTCAACACTTGGGGTACGTAAATTTAGGTTTATATATTTTGTTTTTTTATAAGTAAAAAATAAAATGTGATTTATTAATTAACTAAAGTTTAATGTTTGTTTTTGTTTAGGTTCCATATTCAATTAGAAGGTGAAGATGATAATCATGAGTTGTACAATTATGATCTGTAAGTTTTAATTCGGTGTTATTTATATATGTTGTAAAATTAATAAGATTATATATATAGATTTATAATATGAATTATTTGTTATAATATTTATATTATTGTGGAGTTAAATGTTGTGGTGTATTGTATTGTGAAATTAGATTTTATATTTTATTGTATTGTGATATATAATAGGTTTTAATATATTTATCGTAATTTAAATCACGGGTTTCGGCAACCCGTGAGAAAATGCTATTTCAGGAAAATTCTATTAAAAAAAATGTTACTTTTTGTGACGGTTTAATTTAGAACCGTCATCGTAAGTGCGATATGGCAACGAGTCAGACATATAACCATTGCCGTTTCTGGACTTTTGGTTATGGTTTTACGTAAGACCCGTCGTTGTATCCCACTTACGGCGATGGTTCTTACTCGATGTGGAAAGTAAGATGCTTGAATAAGTTGCACATTCCAAGCTCCGGTGTGAATACAAAGGTCCATAACTTTTGCTAATTCATCCAAAGATCAAGCTGATGAGGAGTTGAAAAAGGCATCTTGAGGAGTCCACTTATCATGGTAAACATAAGTGTTATCCTTACTTCTAATACACGAATGAAAGCCTTCAATGAGAAGTTACCTTCCATATAATATACTATGCCAAATAAAGGACGACGTAGAAGTTTTCTTAACCTTTTTAAATAAAAAAAAAAGATTATGATGAGTAGTAAAAACCTCTAAGGACTTTGGCAGGGAACGAATGAGGGAAATGGAGAAGACTCCAAGCTTGTTTTGCTAGAAGACCTTGGTTAAAAAGATATAAGTCTCTAAAACCAATCCCTCCACTAGATTTATGTTTACAAAGCTCTTCCCAAGTGCATCAATGCATCTTCTAGATAAGTGCAAGAAATGGCGTTTATTTGGTGATTTAAAGATCGATATTTGTGTGAGATTAGAGTTTATTTTATTATTTTATTCCACAAGTGTCATTTCACGGGTATTTGTTGTTTAAGTGTGATTTAAGGTGTTTGAACGTGATTTTAGAGATTTATAGAAGGTTTGGTATGACTTGGGATAAAATGAATCAAGTTTGGAAGATTGAAGATTATTATGCAAGAATTTAGGAGCTCCCCGCGGAGAGCAGGGATTCTTGCTGCAGCAAGGCAAGTTTCCATTCCCATATAAATTCCAGAGGAAAGTTCGTTGCAGCGAGGGTTATGTCCACTATGGCAAGAGAAGTCCAATACAAGTTCCCAAGGAAAACTCGCTGCAGCAAGAGTATGTAGACCCAATTGTCTCCACGGATCCAAGCAATTCTTTCCGCGGCGAGTTAGCCAATATTCAGAATTTATGATGTGGCAAAACCAAATCTAATTAAATCCTTAACAAAACCAAAAAAATCCAAAAGTCAATTACATTTCAAACCCAAAATACCTATTTTCTTTTCCCTCCTCCTCACATTTTCTGTTCTCTTCATCTTTCTCTGGCCAAGCAATGAAACACATTTCTCCCACAAAAAAAAAAATCATTTTCTCCATCTTTTTCAGCAACAATGGCTTCAAAACTCAAAAACAAGCTCTATTCCATTGACAATGGCTTCAAAACCCTATCAACAAGCTCCATTTCGGAGACGAAATGGGTTCCATAAACAAGCCAAACTCTTCGACCTCCACTAATGGCTAGCCATCCAGTTGATCCCCAAAAAATCTCTGCAAAATATGATGATCGGCGAATTCTCCTTACCCAAGATAATTCAATTTTTTTCAAATTTTTTTTTACGGTTTTGGGCATTTTGATTGATTTTTTTTTTTGGTTTAGGAAGCTTGGGTTTGAAAATATCGGTTATTATGTGTATTTTAATGGTAGAATTAAGCCAAAAAAAGGAGTGGTATGGGGATTCGAGCGATTAGATTGAGAGTCAGTCCTAAAATAAGAGAATGCTGCATTCTCTAATTTTTAGCTAGACTGTACAGTCTAGTCTCTCGACTCGTAACAATCTAGCAGTGCAAATGTGGAGTCTAGCCACACGACTGTCTCATGCACTTGACTACTTAGTAGACAATCTTTTTTTTAGCTATATTTTTTTTTGTTT
>WUAT03030665.1:0-14066 GCA_010015005.3 Ulmus americana
AGAGTGACAATGTTTTAACATTTGCAGTAAACCTGACGCAGAAAAGGTGGAAGGTGGAAGAAAAAGGGTAGAACATGCATACCATCACTTTCGTGTAGCAGGTAAGTTCAAGATATCAATTCTACTCTCCTAATATTTATCCGGCAATTCGAAGCGTCCAATTTGTCCCTGATCGGAAAAAAACATCCATACCTTATCGATTTAGGACGCACATTTGATATTGAAAGCTTGTCGATGTCACTTACAACCAATTCTCTCCTTAAGAAGAATAGTGTTCCACTTGATACATTGACTGGAATGAGTATAAGAAGTGCTATGATTGTTATCGGAACGAAAATCTTCAAGCTGTCAGAAGAATAAACCATTTAGTGAGAACAGTACCAGCTTTTAAGATACAGACTAAAGTAGAGCTACAATAATCGAAATTTGAGGGAAAAGAACCATTTTACCAACAAAAAAGTGCGATGAAATATCAAAGATTGGTACATACACCACAACAAATGGTTGTTTGACACTGGTCATATCCAAATGAAGTTTGGCAAAATTTAACACAAAAACATCAAATAAAATATCTCAAAGTTCAACTCGAAACAGTAAGATAGGGACATATTGCACTAATAGAATTGTTTAAAATAATGATTAGGCAGCTAAACTAGCTGCATAAACTCCAAAGATAAAAATATATATATATGTGCGTGTGTGTGTATGTGATTCTACAGCTACATAGTGATATATAGCCTCCTTTGAACATTTCGAATCAGTTAATTAAAGTTTTAATAAGAAATTAGAGAACTTATCCAAATAAAACGAATCTTCGGCGTTATCTTTCCAATTAGTCAAGGGCATAATTGTTAAAAGTTTTTAGAACTGGCTTCCATGACTGATCAACTTTAAATCTTACTAAAGAAAGCAAACTCTATCCTAGAGCCAGTACAATCATGAATCCATTCATAAAACTCACAGAAAAATGAGAAGGGCAAGGAAATTTCTGAAACTAGATACACTTAATTAGGAAAACAGAGCATACCCATTAAAGCTTTTCAATTCCAAAGTGCAATTTTCACAAAACTATAGTAACCCACACCTCACCAAAAAAAGGCCAAAAAAAAAAAAAAAAAACTATGATAACACTATCCAGAAAAAATAGTTAGGAACAAAAAGGGAAAGTTGAAGAACACAAATCCATATCACAGAGGCAGAGAATTTCAAAGCTTTCTAGCCCAAAGTCAAAATTTTGACCCAAAATGCTACAAAATTGAAGCATCCCACTACAGCTTTCTACTCCAAAAAAGAAATTTGAGAAAACGGAAAAGACTTACCCAAGAGTGTAAATTCTGAGAAAAACAGCAGAATCCAGGCCTGCATGGTTGATAATATCAGTCTCACTCATCCTCATAGCCTGAGGCATCCAGTTCAAGAAGGTGAAATAAGTCTTGACATTGAGATTCACAAACTTGCCCACAAAATTCCTAGCACTTCTTGGGCTAGCTCTTTCTCCATTAATGTACCATTTGGGAAAGTAAACTCTGTCATTAATGGGTTGGATTCTAAGCAGAGCAAAAGCCAGCAGAAAAGCAAAGGCAGTGAGTATATTGATCAATGCTGAAACCCCAATATCGCTTAGAGTAGCCATGGAAGAGCTGAGGTGAGAAAACCAGAAAAAAGGATAGAAAGAGAAGATAAAGAGAGAGAGAAAATAAGGTAAAGGAAAAGAAAAAGGAAAGGCGAAGGGGCAGAGCAAGGTTGGAATGGAACAAAAAGAGGGTAAGGCATATGTCTTTTAGCAAATTTTCTTCCTTTTTAAATTTGAGAAAATGGGAATGTGAAAGTTTCTAGTTTTTTAATAAAAAAATATTTTCTTGTTGTTGTTCTTGAGTTTGGGATTATGGGTTTTGTTGGATTTTGAACTGGAGCACTTAAAACAGTCATTTGCATGTGAAGCGTGTAAGTATTAATAAACTATTTCATCTGGAAGAGAGAGAGAGAGAGAGAGAGAATGGAAGAAAAAAGGTACCGTTGGTTTTGTCTTGAAAAAGTGTTTTATTTGATTTTGTTTTCTTATGCTTTATTGGGTTGCTTGGGATATGTGCTGTGTTAATCTTTTTTGATTTTAGAGAAGAAGAAGAAAAAGGGTTGCGTCTGTTTCTGTTCTTCCATCTTTTGCACGCGGCGGGAAAGCTGGATGTCATGATGATAGAGCCTAAACTTGCGCCAAATTATCAGCAAATTAAATAGTTTTTTTTGTGTGTGTAAAAAAATTAAATAGTTTTAATAATGAGACGATGATGAGTCTCATGTGGGTATTACTCCGAACAGATTGTGGTCTCTTTCTTAATTTATTGTCTTTGAAAAAGGGTCATTTTTTCATTTATTTTATTGGAATTAAAAAAAGAAGAAGAAAATTAGACAGAAAACTATTTGGTTTACTTGTCACTTAAAAAAAAAAATGTTGTGAAATAACAAATACTAGACTCAGACTTAATTCAAAATAATAATGAGGATTACATTGACCTTCTTTCATTTGTCAATTGTAATTAAAGAGTTACAACATAATTTCTTATAAGAAAAAAGAAATGAGATGAAAAAAAAATCAATTAAAATATATTGTATGTAGACTAGTGGTATAAATAAGGGTTGACATGTTTGTTTTTTTTTAATTACACCAACACAACAAGATATAAATACATGATATGATGACACGGTTTAATATATAAGATCGTATTGGACTTAGTTTTCAAGCACGATACATTAGTATGTTAGCATAACACGCAAACACAATATATTAATAATAATTTATGATTTAAAATTCCTTAAATGATTAAAAATTTGCAAATCATTATTAGTTTGAGTAAATACTTATCAAGTTTGGATGTGTTCAAACTATAGTGATGTATATCTTAATTATTTTTATTGTACTTTTTTTTTTCTCTTACTAAATTTTTATTCGAATAGATTTTTCTCGGTAAAATATTCAACGAAATAGTTATTGTAATTTATAAATTTGTAATCATTTTAGTTTGTTTAATAAATTAATTTTTATATTTTGATTTCTATTATTAATATATATATATATATATATATATATTTTTAACTTTCCTTTATATTTACAATTGGCCATAATTTAGTAAGTTAATAATAATAATTTTACCTAATTTATGAAAAGCAAACATATTTTTAGTCATATTTGACATCGATACGTTTTTTATCCTCATTTAAGCATTTTGTGTCCACGTTTAAGCACATTATTTGGCATGATATGGCACACATGAATTGTACTTACGGGTTGTGTTGTGCTCTCATTCATTAATTGGACACAACACGACACGACTTATAAACAAAAAAAGCCAAGCACAGTGCAATACAAAAGCACTTATGACGTGACATTTTTCGTGTCGTATTGCCTATATTTACACCACTAATTTAGACTCACATTAATCCAAATAAATAATAATAACAACAACTACACTTATTCCTTTGATTTGTTAATTATAAAGCCCCAATTGACTCATTGAGGAATATTTTAGAACTTCACAAAATCATTTCCTTTTAGTTTAAAAAAACAGAACAAAAAACATATACTCCTAAATTTTGGTATAGTTATATTTTATTTATTTACTTATTACTGGTATATTGATATTTTATTGATAGAAAATATTAAAGTCGGTTTCTCTAGAAATGAAATACGCAATATCTAAGACATGTTTTTGAGCCTTCGCAACCACAAAAAAACTAAGAGGAAATTATATGAGATAACTTTTTTATTAATCATATCATTTTGCCTTGATTTCAAAATTATTATATTTAAGGAACTTTTTAAATGAGTTTTCTTTATTAGTTTGGGTACAAAAGTTTCATTTTTGTAATAGAAGTCATTAAAGAGGTAAACAAATATTTGAAGATTTGATTTTAAATGGATTCATGTAAATGTCCTAAATAATAGCTCAAAGGGTGAGACTTCCTCGTAAACTTGACCACTTGGTTAAAATATATTAATTTAGTTCTATATGTTTCTCCGACTATGATAGAGTAATACCAATATTAGGTGATTTTAGGTACTCTCAACCTAAAAAATTAGCTCAAAGAGTGAGGTTTTTCATCATACTTATAAATTTAACCACCAACTCCTTTCCTTTTGGATGTAGAATAATCCCAACAAAACTCTTTTGTTATTCAAAATTAACAAAAATAAACAATTTGACCATTAATTATGCAAAAACATCATCAAATTTCCTTTAAAGTGATAATCACACATTTTTTCCTTGAAATGTTTGTGTTCTTCAAAATTGTTATGGAACTCCTCCTATTACTTTCACTATATAGCCTATGGGTCCCTCAAAACATGATTCGTCAATTTATACCAAATTGTCAATATATTTTGTAGAAAGTTAGAGTCATCATACCAAATCTAAAGGACATAAATAGGGGGGATTTGGATATTTGGAACAACAAACAAGTGATATTAAAGGTTTGACCTTCTAATTATTTTTAATTTATTTAATGTTTAAAAACTCATTTCTTCTTCTCTTTCGGTCCCCCCCTACAATTCCGACCACTAGGGCACACCTATCTAGTCGAGCAGCTCGACTATGCAGTTGCACCCCATTAGGCTACTCAACTGCTTCATCGCATCGGTGGGGGAGTGGTTTCTTGTCGAGGTGAATGGGTATCGCTGTGGGGTAGGTGGGTATCACAAAGATGGTGGTAGGGTTTCAAGGGGCTGAAATGGATCGTCAGTGGGTGGGGTGCGCGGGGTGGGTGGACTTTCGCGGTGGGAGTGGATTTCGCAAGATGGTCGGTGGGTCGTCGGTGTGGGTATGGGCTGCCGAAGTAGACCTGGGTGGTTGAAGATATGAGTTGGATTCTGGTGAGGGTTCTTCGCTTAGTTCCAAGAGCTGGCCTGGATGTGAGCTTGGGCGTGCCGGTTTCGGCCAGGCTAAGTTTCAAAAATTTTATTTATTTATTAATTGAATAAAGGGGTTATGGATTGAATAATTTTTTATTTAGGGTTATGCACTATTTTTTTTTTTCTTGGGCCAATTCAGTAATGAGGCCTATAAATAGTTATTTTCCTTCTTGACAAATAGAAATAATTTTACAAGGCTCCTCAGCAGTTTACAAAAGTGTTCAGGAAAGTTGTTTTGTCAATGACAGTGTCAAAGGCAGCTTAAGAAAGGGAAAAGGCAAAGATCACAGTGGAGTCCACACATGATCAGACAAAGATTTCGGGCATTAATAGGTTATTATTGCTATCTACTTTTAAGCCGGTTTCTGGGGCGTTTTCTTTTTAAAATTCAAGTGAAAAAGTTGGCTTAAATGACACAATTATTGAGCATTTAAAATCAGGCAATCCCTTGATTCTTCGCATTCAATGTTCAAGTCAAGAGACTTTTAGTCCAACGGGCACTAGTTTTGGAGGATTTTGTGAATAAACTTCCATGCAATTAACGATGGCAAGAAGAAACAAGCTCCTAATGTATTGAGCCCTTGTAAATTATGGTGTTTCGGAAGCCCACTTCTGAAAACAAAACGCAAAGGTATACTTATGCACTCACTTATGTTTTTGTAAGGAAGGCGAGTGACTCAGCGGAAGCTAAAAGAGCACTTAAGTTTTGTTTTGAGAATTTTGAGGATGACACTAATACTATTGAAACTTTACCGATTAAGGTTGGTGACAATGGTAAGAACTCTGAGATATCTGCGAGCCCTAGTTTGGAACATTCGGAGGTTGGACAATAACTAGACGTTCTGAGTTCTAAACGAATATGTGTGTGAGTTTTGGCTTGGATTTGGTGTTTCCTTTGGAGACTTTGCCTACCTCTTCTCATTTGGAGCTTCTTTGAGTACGGTTGAATTTTGAAGAGAAACTATGTGTGGATAGATAGGGACATAGTAGTGGTTTTTGTTTGTTTTGGTCTTCAAATGTCGATGTTACTTTATTTACTCTTTCTAAAGCTCATATCGATGTAAAAGTTATTTCACATGATAAGAAAGTTTGGAGATTTACTCGCTTGTACGGGCAACATAATTCTTCATTGCCACTTTTGGAATTTTTTGTACGGGCAACACAATTCTTCATTGTTCTTTTGGAATTTTTTGAGATAGTTGGCTTTTCTTAGCTCGCTTCATTGGCCATGTGAGGGGGATCTCAATGAAATTTTGTTTGATTATGAGAAGGAACGTGGCCGTTAAAGGTGGGTTTTTGATTAACAATTTTTTGTACAACTCTTGAGGATTGTTGTCTTTTGAATTTGGGGTTTAAATAGCCAAAGTTTACTTGGTGTAATGGTCATAAACCGCCCACTTTTGTTCTAGAACGTTTAGATCGCCTTGTACTTTTTAGTGGTCCTCTATTTTCCCTAGCTCAGTTGTGAATCATCTTAAGTTGTGGGGATCAGGCTACTGACCATTGCTTTTAGAACTCCTTCGGAATGGCGAGAAATCTGTTTTCTATTAAAGAGTGGAGTTGTAATAAACTATATAGCTGGAAATCCAAACTTTTCTCAATCATTGAGAGAGAAGTTCTTCTAAAAGCCGTTATTCAATTTATTCCGTTCTATGCTATGAACCTCTTTGATTTGCCTTGTACTTTGATGGATGAAATTCATTGGTTATGTGCTCATTTTTGGTGGGGTGGTAATGAGGATAAACATAAAATGGGAAATTATTTGCAAACACAAGGCTTTGGATGGACTCGATTTTAGAAATCTCTACAAATTTAATCAGGTAATTTTTGCAAAGTAGGCTTGGAGATTACTCAATTTCTCTAACTCACTGGTTGCTAAAGTTTTAAGAGGTTTCTATTACCCTTCGGCTAATGTTTTTGCATGTTAAGAAAACTTTTTATGCATCATATATTTGGCAAAATATCTTATGGGGAAGGGAGCTACTCGATGAAGGTTCTTGATGGAGGATAGGTATTGGGGAGAATACCTTGATTTATCATGACAAATGGCTTCCAAGAGATGGTTGTTTTAGGTATTCGTCTTGACGTGTTCTTGGAAATTTTGCTAAAGTTAGTGACCTGAGGCTGCATAGTAGAGCTTGGAATGTGGAGCTCATTAAATCATCCTTTCACAAAGATGAAGTAGAAGCTAGTAAGCTTGAGAAGAAGAAGAGCCAAGAAGAAGAGAGAAGAAGATAATGATCTTCATTGATTCATCAGACATATACAAAAGAGGGAAAACTGCTGATATAAATAGCAGGGAAGAGAAAGCTATTTATAGCTGTACAACCAATGAACAAATGACACCTGTACAAGTCTAACAAACTCTAAAATACAATATTTACACCCTAATAAGTAGTGCATATGATTGGTGGGAGCAGGTACAAACACGCACCAATGAGAAGGGAAAGTACGAGTGTGTTCTTCTTGTGGTATGAGACAACTCCTTCAGGAAAGGTATTTACCAGCGAACTACGACATGTACTTTTCAAGAATTACTAGAATTGTCGTCAAAATTGTAGTATGGAGGAATACACTGAGAAAATCTATAGACCAAGTGCTAGGAATAATTTGGAGGAAACCAAGTTGCAATTGGTTTCTCACTTTGTTGGGGCATTGAATGAGGTAATCAAGAGCGATTGAAGATGAAACCAATCTAGACCTTAACAGGGGCTATCAATTTGGCAACTAGGTTTGAGCAACAACTACTTTGAATTGCTAACAGGGGTTCATTTGTTCGACAAAATTCCTCTGAGAGCAATGATTCTACTAGGAGGATGCTTATTCCCAATATAGTAGAAACCTCCCTTCAAAACCAAAAGAAGCAGGGTCCGAATGTAGTACCTACTGATGTGTGAGGCAAATAATTGTAGGCGCAAGCATCACATAAGGTGAATCATTATGCAAAGCCATTTCCACAATGATAATATAAGTGTCATCAACCTAGGTATCGTTCTAATGAATGCCCAACCCGTGATCCAGTTGGTCTCATTGAATAAATAGAAGAATATGTTGATTTTGAAGACGATGTGGGAGGTGATGAGTTTGATGGAGCCCAGTTTGTGCAAGAGGGTGACAGAGTTCAACTGGTTTGCATCCTTCAAAAGAGAATGTTGTCTCAATAAAAATGTAGTTTTCAGCATCATAACATAATTTGAACTTCTTGTACTATTATGGGAAAGTTTGTGAGTTGATGATAGACAATGAAAGTAGTGAGACTATTATTTCAAAGGATGTTGTGAGGGCATTGGGGTTAGCTGTGGATAAACACCCTAATCCCTACAAGGTTGGATGAATTAAAAGGAAATTGAAGCTAAAGTAATTGAAATCTACAAAGTTCCTTTCTCAATTAGGAAGCTATACCAAGATGAGATTTGGTGTGATTTGCTGGAAATGGAGGGCTGTCAAATTCTTCTTGGTTATTTGATATTGATGCAACATATAAGGGCCAAGTGAATTGTTTCATTATTTTTGGAAAGGGAAGAAAATTGTCATGATGTCTCTTTCTCATAATCAACCTCCAATAGAAACAAGATTAGTGAGAAACCAGTGTTACTTATAGTTCCAGGAAGTAAGTTAAGAGTTGCATTGAAAGAACATAAGCATGGTCTTGCTCTATTGGTAACTGAACAGTGAGAACTAGCAGCTCCAATTCTAGATTCAGTGGCTCGTCTGATCTCTAAATTTTTTGACCTTAGTCCTCTTGATTTGCCTGAAAGCTTCCTCCATTGCATGATATACAACATCACATTGACCTGATTCTTAGAGCAACTTTACCTAACCGGCCTCATTACCTTATGAACCCTCAAGAGCATGAAATTAAGTGTGTTCGTATTACGATTTGAAGAGTATTTTGGTAATTTGAACATAGTTAGTATTTTGGTGATTTGAATAATATTACTATAGTAGTATTTTGATTTCATAATTAGACCCATGAAAAGCTAAAAGAAAAAAGGTTATTATAGTAACCACGAAAAGAACAACATATAATAATAATAGCATTCAAATCGCCAAAAAAACTAATAGTATTTTAACCACAAAAAGAATATAGCCATTATACAAGAATTGGTAGATGATCTTTTTAAGAAATAGTTGATTGTACCGAGCCTTAGTCCATGTGCAATTCATCAGTTGTTGGTGCCTAAAAAGGATGAAACATGACGTATGTGTGTGGATAGTAGAACAGTCAACAAAATAATAATCAAATATTATTTTCCTATGGATAAGCTTACAGGTGTAGTTGTGTTCTCAAAGCTCGACCTCATAAATGGGTATCACTAGATTCGTATTAGACCAGGTGATGAGTGGAAGACAATGTTCAAGATGCAATGAGTATTGTATGAATGGTAAGTGATGCCTTTTTGTCTTTACAATGCTTCAAGTACGATCATGAGATTTATGAATTAGGTGTTGAAGCCTTTTGTTGGAAATAAGTGTTTTATGAATTAGTATTTTAGCTTTTCTGTCTTTATTTTATAAAATATTTTTAATTTAATATCGAAAGTAGTTTTCAAATAAAAAATTTCACTTGAGGTGCCAACATGTAATTTTGCCAATATTTAATCGAAAATTCAAAAGGAACCTCAAGTGTCAAGTCCTCAACAATGCGCTTAGCGCGGCGATGACGAGACACAGAGATGTGTAATTAAAACGGGGTGGCTAACTGATCAGCTTTGGTTCCCGCTAACACACACACAACTCTCTCTTCCGTTCGTCTGAACCCTAGGTACCCCCAATCCAATCGGAGATCGATGTCAGACCCAAAACCCTCCGCCGATTCTGGAGATCCCAAGGCCAACGCCGTCGCTAAAACCGCCGGATTCCTCGTCTTTTCTGGTATCGCCTTGAGCATTCTCAAATCCTTGAACCCTCTCAACAGAAACAGGAATGAAACTAAGCCACTCGCTGAGTCGACTCGGCCGATTCAGATGGAATCAGAGCCTCCCCGTCGCGAAGAACCCGTTGTCACGGTCTGAACTCTAGCCATTTATGTGTTTAAACAGTTATTTTGATTATTTCTCGAAACCCTTTTTTGTGTTTTTGTGTTTTCCTCTGGATTTGTTTGATATATATGATTTGGAGTTTATTATTGCTATTGTTGGATTTTGATATTGTTGCCATTTCTTCGATTGAATATTGTTCATAATTTTTGTTTCTTTATATTTGTCACTAATCAACTTAATCGTCTGTGATAATTTAGAAGAGAACAAACGCTTGTCTTTCTAAATGGTTCGTGTACCCATTTGTGATATAATTGTAGTAGCTTATAGCTTGATAACTGATGTTTTTTCCTTTAAAATTTTTGGTTAACCCATTTAAAGACTCGTCATTTGGGATGTTGATATTTTTGCAGAAACCCATTACCTGTGTTGATCAAATTGTGCCAAAACCACCAGAATCCTCCCATAAAACGGTAGAGATTGTCAAAGGCGATACTCTTTGGGAGCTCTCTAGAAAACATGGGGTATTTTGTTCATCTCTTCATATTATTTTGTTCGACTTGCTTGATTGTTTGTAGTTTGCATGATAAAGAACAGAATAAGTAACATCTTGGCTTTTTCTTCATTGGGTGAATGGAAAAGAAATGAAAGTGCCCTGTTTTCGAAAGATAAACTACTTGCTAAAAATTGTCATTTTCAATTCAATCATGGGTTAGAAATCAGATTAGCATTTGGTTACCAAAACAAGTTCAAGAATGAGTTAGAGTTATATACTTAATCATTTACTTATGTATTTGTTCTCGATTTTAGCTTTGTAATAGAGGGAGGGATCATCTATGATCAAAATGAAAACTTGTTATTTCTTACATGCTAGATCTTGCACTTGTCCAACAAAGTTTAACAATTATTTTTATGTTCTTGTCCATCTATTAGGTATCCATAGATGCCATTAAAGAAGCTAATGGGCTCACCGGGGACACCATTTATGCGGGAAAGAAGCTCATAATTCCCTAGTTTATTTTTGCTCCATCATCTTTTTGTTAGATAAAGTGATGTTGAGATTCACGTAGGGTTATCTTTTTTTCCAATGTTGTGAGTCTTTTGATCCTAAACGGCTGCTTAATGGAGTTGTTCTCATTTCGCTAGCCGTATCCATATGTACATTCTAGAACGATTATGGCACAAATGGTTCCTAAACTATTAGAATTTTTTCATTTTGGCCCCTCATCTTAAAAACTGGCATAAATTGTCTATAAAATCTCTACTTGGTTGCTCCATGTCAAAGCAGAATCTTTAGCCTATATTTTCCTGTCCATGTCAAAGCAGAATCTTCACTTGAGTAATCTATGTCAAAACTGAATTGTTGTCAAATATTTTTTAGTTTCCCAATTTAATTTTTGGTTGATTATTGATGAAGCTGCTTGTACTAATACCATACATCGTCATGGAAGATGTTAAGTATAACATATCTACATTCTTTTGGGGTTTCTTTGGAAGAGTATTTGGATATTTGAATCGGTGTTCGTTTCGTAATTTAAATAGTATTTTGGTGATTTGAACATGATTGTTATTCAAATTATGATTCAAACATAGCTGAAATAGTGATTTAAACTGGATTAATGTAGAATAGGGCATACTTAATAATTTAAACAGTTTGGTAATCGAACATAATAGTATTTGAATCACTTACTAAATAAGATTATTATCTCCTTTCTCCATGTGAAGGCATTTGCATTTTTCAAGACATCAAGAGGAAGGATGACACATGCGTGACAATTATCATAGTAGATTATCTTGAATTTAAATTTCAGACCCAGTGTAAAGATCAATGTTCCTACATCACTTATCAATTTAAGTAATTGGAAAAAATGCTTTTCTAACGAACTAAATAATGTAAAATGTAAATATGAATTTTCAACCAATAGAGGGGGATTTTCTTAAATATCAATTTTTTTGAGAGTTTATTAGGAAAAAGTCGAGGGAAACAAATAATTTGATATATATCAGTTTAGGACAAAAATGCCTTCGAGATATTTATAAATTTTCAACTAAATTTAGATCAATATCTCGGTTGAACTTCAACCTCTACTACAAAGTGACGAATCGTATATTGGCTTGGAATCAGTTCCCAACAGCGTTGACAGAAATTGAATGTTCCTCTTTGAGGAACTTTGTTTGACTGTCTCATTGCATGCCTTCTACATAAAATTGTATGTTTGTTGATACAAATCAATTCTTTGTTATTTATTTATTTTTATTTTATATATAAGCTAGTTGAAGGCTTGAAGCTCTTCTCATCGTACTTCCCTCTAATTCAATTTCCAGGTGCTGGGGCAAATGCTGGAGAAGGTGCTTCAACGGATCAGATTACTGCTGCCAATGTTGCAAAAGAATGTTTGTTAGCATAGAATTTCAAAGCAGGACATATATGGGCAAATCTAGCTATTGCATCCTTAAAAGCAGACCCAAAGCAGGACATATATGGGCAAATCTAGCTAATGCATATTATATGATTGGTGATCATAGAAGTTCAAGCAAGTGCTTGGAGAACGTGCTCATGGTTCATTTGCTAGAATCATATTGCAGCCTTATATTGGTTTTTGGCTCTATAAGAAAAGCTTTTTCATATTGTTATCTGATATAATAGTGCATTGCTACTTTTATGTTCATGGTTCTACTTTCACTATCAATATTGTTGAGATTTAGTTGGATACAAAATTATAGGCATATTGGAATGGATCGAAATTGTTTGGTGTGTGTTTCGGATAGGAAAACACAAAGTTTGGTTTCTGCTCGATGTTGGAAGCTACAGATTTTTTTGTCGTGTAGCGGGCACCATGGCACGACCAAGTTGGGGACTTTCTGGAAGTCTCAAGGCCTGATATGCGCAGCAGTGTGAGTTTGTTTCTCAGCAATGTCAGATTCTGTTACTTCGGTTGTAAAGCTTCTCATTTCTAACCGTTTTATTGGATCCTGAGGTGCTGAGGTGGTGCCACATCATACAATCAGAAGGCTATGATTTATTCTAGTTATTTACTTGTTTTGATTAGATTGTATTGGCATATAAAAGGCCTTTGTTCTCTTGTGTGTGTAAGTTAAAGTTTCATTTGTACAAGTTTTAAAGAGAACCAAATTTAGATTCTAGAGAGAGATTCTATCTTAGAACTTTTGCTGGTGAGTTTGGGTTTGAGAGAGGGTGTATTGGGATTAAGGGTTAGGTTTAGTTCTTAGGAAATCCCAAGTGTTTCTCTCATTTTTTGGGATCCAAACAGAGGGTTAAAGAGCAAAAGTTCCTGAGTTCTTCTTGTAATTCGATTATATTCCATTCCATTATAGTGTAAAGGGTTCCGGTGATAGATCTCTGAAGACGTAAGTTGATTTGGCCGAACTCCGTGATCAAGATTATGTTGTTTACCTTTTGATTCTTTGAGGTTTATCTAAGGTTGTGATCATATATTAAGTGTTTGAGTTTCGTTCTTGTTGGTTTGTCAAGAAGGCCTAGAAACTCGACAAATATAAATACTATCCTACTTATTTATTTTAGAAATTATGTACTCCTCTGTTGGGGTTATCATTTCTGATTGCTAACTCTTAGTTTGCCCTTGCTTTTATTATGGATAACTTAATAATAGTTTTAGGCCAATAGCTTTATTCCTGTTTCCAAACAGGATTATCCCTTTCATTAAAAAATGGGTATTCTTTGGATTTAACACAAAAGGGTGCTGTGTTTAAAACCTAAGAGGCTAAGAGATCAATTGGAAGAGATAGAGAGGGAGTGTGATTGGATTAGGCGGCCGATTAGAGCAGTTTTGAAGGGAGATTGAAGGTAGGTGGAGCAATGTCATGGCAAATTGGCGGTAGCCAAGTATGCTTCCTTCATTGTTTTCCTTTGAATGCTTGGGTTGGGAAAGTTGGGATGTAATCTATGAAACCCCGAAAAATTCACGTCACTAATTATCATAATTAATGACATGGAATATGCGGTGAATACCATATAAAATTTTAGTTATGAATTCGTAATAAAAATTACGAATATATGGATGAATTTTAAAAAAATGCCACAAAAATGGACATTTTATGTAAATTAAGGAATTGGGGTAGAAAAGAAAAATTGAATTATATTAATTCAATTAAATAAGAAATTATTATTATTAATATTATTATTAATAATAATGTTAAAAGTT
>WUAT03030776.1:0-20894 GCA_010015005.3 Ulmus americana
AATCTTGCCGCGAGATGGGAGCCCAACGGCTATAATAGATAATGCTAGGGTTTTCAAAGTTTTGGGAGGTTTCGATACCAAAGGAAGAAAACCAACATTAGGGGTTTTCGGAACTCGGTATTTTGAGCACACAAAAATCTGGGTTCTAGAAACTGGTTTTACAAGATTGAAAATGGAAAACCGCAAAAGAACGGGTTTTGGAAACCCACGGGATTTTAATCCCCTGAAAACTCTGAAAACTGGCCAAACGAATGGGGCCAATATCATTTCAACTTATTTTTCATGTTTGAATCATAATTCAGACCATGAAACAAACCCCGTTTCATAATTTTATTCAAATACTCTATTTGAATCACCAAAATAAAAATTGTATTCA
This sequence comes from Ulmus americana, assembly GCA_010015005.3. NCBI lineage: Eukaryota > Viridiplantae > Streptophyta > Magnoliopsida > Rosales > Ulmaceae > Ulmus > Ulmus americana. The sequence goes on from WUAT03030776.1 coordinate 377, forward strand.
AATCACCGAAATATTGTTCAAATCACGAAAAAAACATGGCATTTATCACCATACCATTTTTGTGTTTTATTCCGAAACGAAACACATCATCATAGATTTCCAATTCATACGAATTTATTTTGAGTTTTTCTTATCCACACATGTGACTAGTGACGGAGCAAGAAAAATGTGGCTTGGGGGGATATGGGGTTTTGTTTGGGTGTAGGAAATTTATGCCCTTTTAACCAAAATTTCTTTTTTGAGGTTTATGTGTAAAATATTTGAAATATTAGGTGAAAAGTATGAAAATTGTGGGCAACATTTCGAAAGAAAAAATTCTGGGATTACGAAAATATATCCTTTTGCTCCGGCTTACAAGATTTGGCGCGACGCCACCTGCAAGCTTCTCCTCTCCTATTAAAACCTCAAAATCCAAACCCACAAACCGCCCATCTCTCTCTCACTCCTTCACACAAATGCTTCTCTTCCTCTCTCTCAATTCTTAAGCTCCTCCAATGGCGTCCCACGAAACCCTAACTTTCGATTCCTCCAACCTCTTCCTCACAGCCCAGAAATCCTTCCACCACTCTCCAACCCCACCGCCCCTCTCGCTCTCCCCTTTCCCACCCACTTTCCCTCAATCCAAACACATCCCTAGAACCCGTTTCGTCGTCGATGCCTTCCGCCACGCCGGTGATTACTCCGTCTCTTACTTCCTCTCCCACTTCCACTCCGATCACTACACCGGCCTCTCCTTCAATTGGTCTAAAGGTATTGTCTTTTGCTCCGAAATGACCGCTCGGCTTCTCATCGAAGTGCTCAAGGTTCCTTCTCCGTTCATCGTCCCGCTGCCCCTCTGTGAACCTGTAACAATTGATGGGTGTGAGATTGTTCTTATCGACGCAAATCACTGTCCGGGTGCCGTTCAATTTTTGTTCAAGATTCCTGGTTTGAATGGAAAATTTGAGAGGTATGTTCACACTGGCGATTTCCGGTTTTGCGATTCGATGAAATGGAACAAATTGTTACTTGATTATGTGGGTTCGGATGCAATTTTTCTGGATACCACTTATTGTGATCCTAAGTTTGTGTTTCCCTCGCAAAAAGAGTCAATTGATCATATAGTTAGTGTTATAGAAAGAGTTGGAGGTGAATTTAAAGCTTCAGAGAAGAATGTGTTATTTCTTGTAGCTACTTATGTTATAGGGAAAGAGAAGATTTTGCTAGAAATTTCAAGAAAGTGTAGGCGTAAGATATATGTGGATGCTAGAAAAATGTCTGTTTTGAGGGTTTTGGGGTTTGAAGAAAGTGGAGTGTTTACTGAGGATGAATGTGAAAGTGATGTACATGTTGTTGGTTGGAATGTGTTGGGTGAGACTTGGCCATATTTTAGACCAAATTTTGTGAAGATAGAGGAACTTATGGTTGAGAGAGGGTACTCTAAGGCTGTTGGTTTTGTTCCTACTGGATGGACTTATGAAGTGAAGCGCAACAAATTTTCGGTCAGGTCGAAAGATTCTTTTGATATCCATCTTGTACCATATAGTGAGCATTCAAATTATGAAGAGCTTAGGGAATATGTTAAGCTTTTGAAACCGAAGCGGGTTATTCCTACAGTTGGTTTGGATGTTGAAAAACTTGACAGTAAGCATGCTAATAAAATGAAAAAGCATTTTGCTGGGTTAGTTGATGAAATGGCCAACAAGCAAGAGTTCTTGAGAGTTTTTCACACAGGGGAATGTAAGGTGAGTGGTAAGGTTGAAAAAGATGCAAGCAATAGCTCAAGCACGGTGCTGCACCTGGAGAAAGGGACCAAATCATCAAGGATGGAAGATATGGAGAATAAAAGCAGTGTTTTGAAATCTTCTTCACCCCCTCAAGAACTTGATTTGCAAAATCCAGTAGAGTCAGTTGATGAGGAAGTAGAGAAAATCCTTCAGGAACTTTGTGATTGTTTGCCCACATGGGTTACAAGGGACCAGATGTTGCATTTGATTGGTAGTTCTGGTAGGGACATTGTTCAAGCAGTTTCTACATTTTATGACCGTGAAACAGAATTTCATGAACAAGTATTTACTTGCTCAACTTCTAATTCTACATCCCAGATCAACCCATCTAATGAGTCTCCTCCAGTTTTAGAATCAGCCTCTGTTAAGATAAGTCCTTTTCGTAAAACTGACATTTCTTCAAGTCAAGATGATAAGTTTGCAATCCCAAGACTTTCGCTTAAGAGCAGTGCTTCTCCTGGAAAACGGAAGAGGAATGTTGAGAATAAACAAAGCAGGAAGGTAAAGAGCAAGTCAAAATCAGAAACACTTGACTCAAAGCAATCAACCATAACAAAGTTCTTCAGTAAAGTTCTGCCCAATGCTTCTAAAAGTTCTGAGATTGAAACCATGCCTGATGATAAGCTAAAAGATGAAAATTTGTCAAGTGATATCACCACGCCATACGGCAATGAAATAGATCAGTTTATTCAAATAGTTAATGGCAATGAGTCATTGAAAAGTTATGCTACCACCATCCTGGAAAAGACAAAGGGCGATGTTAATATGGCTCTTGATATGTATTACAATAACCCTGAGAGTAAACTTAGTGGGAATGAAGTGGGGTTGCTGCTTGAAAGTAAATCAGACCCTTCTCTGTGTGGTTTAAACAAATGTTCATCCGGCCGAAAGAGATTTGTGTCAGAGGAAGTGCGGGAAACAGCTGTTCTTACCAGGATGGAATTGCTACCAGAGAATGTAGATGGAATTTCTTTATCACTATCACCAGAAAAGTACAATCCTGTGGAGAATGGTTGGTGTCCACCTAGTGAAACAAGTTATTGAAGCTTTGAAAGCTTTTTGTGCCAATCTGTAATCTTTAAATTCTTTTTAAATGTAAGTCTCGATGATGCATAGATTCTTGTGCAGCTTGCTGGAGGAATGGACAGCATGCTCCGTATTTACATCTCGCACGAACTTTTGACTTACTTGAGGGTGAAAAAGGCAAGATAAAAGCTACTTCTATGCTCTGCAATATGTTCAGAAGGTTTGGTGCTGCTATTATTTGTATAAAAAACAGTGAATATTTATATCATTTTTTATTTTTTTTTTACTTTCTGGCTCAAATGGCAATTAAAGTTTGTGCGAATTTGCATTTTGCCTAAAGTTGAAAATTGGCCCAAATACCCCTGAAATTGTTCATTGGTATTTTGTGCAAATTTACGCAAACTTCAGGGCGTATTTTTTTTTGTATAAATGCCAGTCAACAACAACTTAAAGGGTATTTGGGCTAATTTTTAACTTTAAGTGACAACATGCAAATTCTTACAAACTTTAGGGGCATTTGAGCCAACGTCTTTTTTTTTTTTTTACTTTGTCAGAAAATATGTTTTAGCATTGCATTTGGTTATGTCATTAGCTAAATGGGCCTCATTGTCTGCTTGCCTTGTTTTTTCCCGCATAGTTTGCTGGCCTTGTCTCCTGAGGATGTGCTGCCGGCAGTGTATCTATGCACGAATAAGATCGCTGCTGACCATGAAAATATGGTTGGTCAAATTGCTTCCATTTCCACTTATTGTATGACCGGCTTTTTTGATTAAATATCTATATTTAAGGAGTGTCTATATTTTCTTCTGTGACATTTTAAGTAGTTCCTATGATAATTTTAATAGTTTCTAATTCTATTGAGAATAGGAAAATAACAAACACTAAAATTCTATGAAGCATTAGATGCAAACATAGGGAATTAAACAACAAAGGACATACTTGATTGGACCAAAATGCGCTGCTATGAATATTGGGCTTGGACTTGGCATCATAACAGATAATTTTCACTGACCAAACTAAGGCTAAATCTACAGTTAGCTTCTTATATGGATTTATTATTGTCATGTTGGAGTTTGTTCTCGATAGTTTGATTACCTAGGCTCACTTTTAGGTCCATAGAAGATTTTCATGTTTGGTTTGTTTTAGGGTCTTTGATTTTGAGATATTATTATCTAACTACAATTTGTTTATGTGATTTTTATCTTCTATTTTAGATTAGATGGTAAGCTAATACTGAGTGAGATTACTAGCTCATTTGCAGAAACTATTTTGAAAATATTGAATCCTAGCCCTGAAATTTGAACTAAGCATGTCCATACACAACTGCTAGTCAAATAAAAGCAAAATGCTCAATTGCTCTTCATGCAAACTATTACAAAAATGTTGATAGTTCCATGGGAACCGTTAACAAGCTAAAGTAGCATTAACATTACTGGCTAAAGTACTTTCTCAAATATAGATAATTAACTGCTAAGAAAACGTTCTCGAGTTCAAAGCTTTTCATGAGTTGGAGGCTTAGCAATAGTCTTTTGTAATGGCTTGTTCTTCTCTAACTGCTATGGCTGTATCACTCATCTCTGATGTTCCGTTCAAACTAGTATTTTAAAGCTTTTCATTTCGCTTCTCAGCTTGGTGATTTATGTATATTTGATCACTGCTAACACATTAGCTAAGAAAGATAGGGAAATGACTTAGATTGTCAATTTCTTTTGTAATTATATATCAGCTCTCTTAGTGCTTTTCATTGAAGCTAAGTGCGTACATACATTTTTGTACGTCTTTGAAATATCCAGTGCCAACTGAAGCCATTTGTTGGTCTAGTCTACTTTTTCAAAACCTGAAATTTATATTTCATTTATGCATAGTTTTTCTTTATGTTTGTGATGTTTTGCAATTTCTTTTGGTGCCTTCTCATGATCATTCTGGTCTTTTTCCATTGTAATGATTCTCCTTTACCTAATTGTTTTCAGATAATGGCATCTCTTATATTACATGATGATATATCCAAACCACCCAGGATGCATATTTGGATAGGTGGATAATGTAGTGCTGTCTGATCTCGTCTGTAATATCTTTTTTGTGTAGTGCTTCTATTATTCTTTCCAAGTGAATTATTTCTACTGACAACTTCTACATTAAGCATTGTTTTTTTTTTTTCTTTATGTTTTCTCTGGTACTGTTTTGAAGGAAAGTTCATCAAGCGCTTTGCTCTATGCAATCCCCCCCCTCCCCACAATTTGAACGAGAAAATTCTAACTTATAATACTAATACAGGAGTTAAACATCGGTGGTAGTTTAGTTACATCAGCCCTGGAAGAGGCATGTGGGACAAGCCGGTCAAAAGTAAGGGAGATGTACAATGACTTGGGTGATCTTGGTAGGAATTGCTTGTTAATATTTTTCTTTGCTTGCCCAAGAATGGTCTTGTATTACTCATTAAATTTGTCTATTATGAAAAGGTGATGTTGCTCAAGCATGCCGGCAAACACAGACTTTACTTGCCCCACCTTCACCGATTCTGATAAAAGACGTGTTTTCTGTTCTTCGAAAAATAAGGTAGGAATAATTCAACTTGGTTTTTGGTTTGTTACAATTATGAGCTCTGTAGAAAATGCTAAGACCAAAACGATAGAGAAGATTTGTCATAGACCTCATTATGCTTTTCATATGACAGCAGTATATCATATGCATAGCTTTCATTTGTTGTTGACAAAGACAAATTTTAATGATATTTCACATGCTCCATTCGTTTAACTGGAAAAGAGCTTGAGTGATGTAAAGTTTCCATATTAAACTGTTCTCAATTTCCTTTTTCTTCTCATCCCTTTTTATTTTATTTTATTTTTCACATAGAGGCTCTTTCATGGGGGAAAATGTAAAACTTGGAAAGCTTATTTGAAAGTAGTTGTGTCCCATTATTTGTTTGTGGTTTATTAAAATTATTTGAGTTATGGTTTATGTAATATTCATCAGTGTACAAACAGGCAGTGGAAGTACTTTGCGGAAGAAAAACCTTATAGTGAATCTCATGCGTTCTTGTAGAGAGAAGGAGATGAAGTTTCTCGTTAGAACTTTGGTAATATACTTGCAGTCTTTGGATTCCAGTTGTCAGTGTCTCGCAGCACTAGGTCACCGACTTAAGTTTAAAGTTTGTCTTGCTACATTAATTGGAAACTTTTAATCCTTTTTCAACTTATATCAATGTGTATATATATATATATATTTTTTTTTCTCCTCACCTGTGGACCCATTTTCCACATTTTTTATCAACTTCCATTTTCAAAAACTAGCTAGTTTCAACATCTCATACTTACTATTACTAGGCATACCAAATTATTTAATATTGTACGCCAATTGATTTTGTTAACATTTGAATGCTAACATTTTTTTTTTTTTTTCAAATGAGAGCAACATTTATCTAAGTGAATTGATGTAATATTGAAAAATTACCGCCCAAACCTAGTACACAAATTGAGTACTGTAGCATTGATTACACAATTCATTAAATGGTCTTCTTATTTGGTTTTTATAGTTAAAATAGTTTGTGATGATTTTCTATTTACTTCTTTTCGAAGAGATTTGTATTGATGCCCATTGCTTTGTACTTTATTTGTTTGATTTCCTTGTTTCTATTATTTTTATTTTTTTTGGAAAGGATCCCTGTTTTTATTATAAATGGCTGGTGTTTGACATGTTTCTTTGTGCTATGGCTAATGTAGAATTTTAAATTGTTGATGAGTTTCTGGCTTATGATGTTAATTATGTACAGGTTAGAAACTTACGGATTGGAGCAATGATGAGAACTATTCTCCCTGCACTGGCTCAAGCTGTCCTTATGAATTCTTCCCCCAACTTTCATGAAAGAACAGCAGAAAGCTTGAAGGATGAGCTGCAGGTTCTATTAATATTAACAAATATTGTACAGATCCATAGACATCAATTATCTTTCTGTTTCTATGAATTGTTTAGAAAGAAGGATGTGGGAATTCTCTATAATTGGTTGGCTATTGAGCTTTTCTCTTATTTGCTTTTACTTTTACTTTGTAGAGCATTTCAGCAGCTGCAGTTGATGCATACAATGTAGTCCCCAGTTTGGTAAGTACTCGCTTGTTGGCCCCAAGTATTCCTACCCCTCTTTTGTTCTTCTTTTTGTTAAATTTTTCTGTCACTCTTCATATTAGAAAGTCTTGATTTCATGTCTATATTGTGTTGAGTTACCATTTTTAGATTAAAATACTATTGTTGGTTCATTTCTAATAACTAATTTTCCGATGGATTGTATTTGGTCCTGTAGTTGCAATTCTCCTAGTTTGTCACATGTAGGCTTCTATTTGCATGTTTGTTTGGTTTCTTTTCTGTATGCTTGGTTTCTTTTCTGTCTGTTTGGTTTGAATATGGTTCAGGCCCACACATGTAGGAGTGTCAAAGTAGAATACTATTATTGGCCCCCTTTCTAATAGCTTAAGCTTTTGGGATGAATTAGTAATCTAACAACCATCCCATATACTATAACAAAAAATTGTTTCATTTGCATTTTCCTTTTACTATGCAACACTATCCTTGTGGGAAACATGTTACATATTCTAGTTTACCAGGAACATGTTTCTTTCTCAGATAACAATGATCTGATGATTTACATTTCTGGCATCTGACTAATCAGGATTTAATCGTACCTTCTCTCATGAAAAATGGCTTTGGGTTTTCTTCATCAACTTTGTCAATGGTTCCAGGAATACCTATTAAGCCAATGCTTGCAAAGTATATTATCTTGACCATGCTTTCTATTTCTAATGGGAAAAATAAATAAATTGTGGAATCCATATTTATGTGGCTTTCGTTTGCGTCATTTCTTTATTCTTGTAGAATTACCAATGGTGTCCCACAAGCACTGAAGATATTCGAAAATAAGGCATTTACATGTGAATATAAGTAAGTTCATCTATTTTATATATCTATTTGTCTTTTCCTCTGACACCTTCAAATTGTAATGAATGATCTCATTAGATGGCATATCAAGGCACGCAATATCACCAGTAAAAATTGTATACTTGTATCTTTGTTTCAAGACTTCTCTCTGTATTGTTTATACTCGGGATTAGTTAAGACTTATGTCTATTTAATTGACCATCATACATTTCTTCTAAACTTTCACAAAACATATCTTCATTTCCTAGGTGATCAAATCCTTTTTCTACTGATGCTTTAAATTTTTATTGAATACTTCTTCTGATGCTTTAAATTTTTAAGGAACTCAAGATGTTTTAAATGATTAGAATTAGTTGACTGGTTATCTTTGTTAATTTTTATTTTATTTTTGTAATTATATATGGAATAATTTAGTTTATTTTGTTCTTTCAATTTTTATTTTTCATATTTCTAGTGTTTCTTCACATTACTTGCTGCTGTCATCATTATTCGTGTGATTTCAGATATGATGGTCAGCGTGCTCAGATTCACAAGTTAGCTGATGGATCTGTTCGTGTATTTTCACGAAATGGGGATGAATCAACCTCAAGATTTCCAGATCTTATCAATATAATTAATGAATCTTGTAAGCCTGAGGCAGATACTTTCATACTGGATGCAGAGGTTAGAACTTATGGTTCTACAGACACAAACTAATAGTCTTTTCTTTCTTATATGTGTGGATGTGTTTCACATATATACATTTGCTCAAGGTTTGTGGAGGCTCTGTCGTTTTTTTTGTTGTGGATGGGGCAGAGTTAGATAACCTGTTTTGTTCGTCGAGTTCTTTTTTCCTTTCTTTTTATTTTTGTTTTTATTGGTGCGGGGCGGTGAGCGAGGTTTCTTTAGAGCAAATTTTGACTCAGTGATTTCTTTGTTTGTGTTTCTTGTCTGGTTTTCAGGTTGTTGCAATTGATCGGAAGAATGGCTGCAAGCTTATGTCCTTTCAAGAACTATCTTCTCGAGGGAGAGGCAGCAAAGATGTCTCAATTACATTGGATAGCATAAAGGTATAATATCTTACTGTTTCTATAATAATAATGCATATGATGCTTTATTTTGCTTAAATGGGGCAGAGTAAAAGTGTAGGTTTTGATAGGAGTTTCCGCCTGGAGTAAAATTTTAATGATCCATCTTCCGTGTAAGAGGTGAATGGTATGCAATTTTGTTTATAATATCCTTGAGGAAAATATGAAGTTGACCAAGAATAAAGAAATTAGGTGGTAAGTTTTTACACTCTCCCTTATGCTTTAATGAAAATCAAGGGAACAATAGAATGTGTGTTAATACTTGGCTTGTGGATCTAATTACTGTTCTAGTGCACTTCCCATTTGTTAACATTGAGAATACTGCCTTATTCATTGTTTATGTTTTGGATTTTCCCCCTCCCCTCTTCAAACTTGGAAATTTGTTTCAATTTTAGCCCTGAACCTTGGTTTGTAACAACCTATAAAATTCTAGGGCAAAAAATGATATGAATCCTTTTAATTTTTTGTGCTCAATTTTTTGGATATGTTTTCTAATATTATCTTTCTGTATTCTGTTTGCAGGTTGAGATTTGTGTATTTGTCTTTGATATCATGTTTTCTAATGGACAACAGTAATTCTCTTTAACCTTTTCTCAACTGTATGTATATGTATTTGATAAATAAGGAAAAAGCTGCACTCTGAAGTATCTTGTCATAAGACTATTATCGATTCTCAACTAAGCCAATTATGTCTTTCCCCTGCAACTCTCTTTTCTGTTTCCTATTCACCCCTTCACCATCTATAAGAGACTTAGAGGACCAGCTGCCTAACATCTAATTTTTTTTTTGCTTGGATGGTTTAACCTCCGTTGAGGATCTGGGTGGTACACCTTTAAATGAAAGAAGCTAAAAATATACTTTCAAATATTAATTGGCGATTTTCTATTGAAGTTACAAAGCAAATTTGCATTACTGTACAGAAGAGCAGATGTTCAACCAGAAGAACTTTAATTGAGCTTAATAGTTCAAGTGTTACACCACAATCTGACTAGAATATATTCATGTTTAGTGTGCTCAACTGCATTAATAAACCCTTTTACCCATCCTTCTAGGTTGGTGGGAATCTTGCAATAATAAACTATTACATAAAAATGCTCTCTGTACTTCATGTACATTTTATTTATGAATAACCACAACCTAGAACATTCTGTCTTAGTTTCTGAATTATGTAGCTGTTACACAAGTTCTATCACATGTTACAAGTTTAACGGCCCAAGGGTATTAGATCTTTATACTGTTCTAGATGCTTTGTAATCCGTATGATATCATGGTTGAATCTTATCATTTTTGTACAAAATAATATTATTAGGTGTCCTCCAGTGTTCTAATTATGGAATTTATTCCTTTAGTGTTAGCTAATGGAACTTTATTACAGGCTGTTGGGTTTTCCTCTCCGTCAAAGGCGAAAATGTATGTTCCATGCCCTATAATGAGGTTTATTTTATGTGTGTGTATAACTCTATATAACATATTTCTCTACGGAACATATCTTTTTACATCAAATATACATAATTCTAATATTCCCATTCCCTCTGTGTGCCTCTTGTGCTTGCAAACTGAACAGACTTGACAGATTTGTTCCACGGCGAGAAGTTGGGATATCTGGAATATGCAAAGGAAATTACGGTATTTGCTTAATATTATCTTTTGATAGAATTTTCTTATTCTCTTATTTTTGTACTTCACAAATCCATTTGTTTGTAGATTGAAGCAGATGATGCTTGTTTAACTAATGAAGCCACTGCAGCTAAGATAAGCTCCTTTCTTGAAAATGCATTCCTCTCCTCATGTGAAGGGATTATGGTAAAATCTTTAGATGATGATGCTAGATATTCTCCATCAAAGCGTGCTGACACGTGGCTTAAGGTTAATGCTGTTAATATTTTCTTACTCAACTGCCTAATTATGAAAATAAAAATAAAAAAGCACTAAATATTGATAAAATGGTTGCTTCCATTATAGGTCAAGCGAGACTATGTTGAAGGATTAAATGATTCCCTTGATCTAGTCCCAATTGGTGCTTGGTATGGCAATGGAAGAAAAGCGGGATGGTAACTTCAATTTATCTCATCTTGCCCATCTATGACTTTGGATTCCAAAGATACAGGCATTAGATATAGTTTATTGTTTTCTGCGACATATCAAGACACTGTCTCATTTGATTGTGGAATCATATGAAATTCTGTATTTAAAGAAAAAACATATTAGGAAGACTGATCACCAAGAACGTGGGATCCCCTCTTTGATATGAGAAATGATAGGAAGTCCTCAGCATAGGATATGCGTAGCTCTCTTTTCTATGCGTTTAGATCAGATAGTAGTCCACTCTCAATCTCCCGAAACAATTCATATATTGACATTTCGTGCTCATTTCAAACACAGAAAACTACCTATTCTTGTTCTTTCTTTTTGTGTTCTAGGGAGGAGGGAGTGGGGGTCAGGAAGTACACAAATGAACATAGGAGAATTTATGCCATCACAATTTCAAGAGCTTGGCAAAGTCTCTTTTTTAATTAGTTTCATTTGTAAAGTTTTGATGATTTGGGTGGCCCTATGATTCTATGGTCAAATATTGATGTGCCTTTCCTTGTGTTGCAGGTACAGTCCCTTTCTCATGGCATGTTATAACCCCGACACCGAAGAATTTCAGAGTGTTTGTCGTGTCATGTCTGGATTCTCCGATTCTTTCTATACAGAGGTAAAGTTGGTTGTTATCATGATGATTACATGGTGATTGTTTCAACATTCTATTCAAAGCTGCAATATTTCTTTATTTTTGAGGATCTGAAGCTAATAGATAAAACATTATAAATAATTGTTCATCCTAATATGATTAGATATCTACTTTATAATGAAGGGTACTTGATATTGAACTACAGATGAAGAGTTTCTTCTCAGGAGACAAGATATTATCAAAAAAGGCACCTTACTACCGAACAGCCGAAGTGCCTGATATGTGGTTTTCAGCAGAACTAGTATGGCAAATAAGAGGTGCAGATTTTACAGTGTCTCCTGTTCATGAGGCTGCCATTGGTTTAGTGCATCCCTCTCGCGGCATTTCAATCAGATTCCCGAGATTCATTCGCTCCGTCTCTGATAGAAAACCGGAAGAATGTAGCACTGCTGCTGATATAGCTGAAATGTTTCATTCTCAGACTCGTAAAATGGATATCCCGGCAGAAGATTGATTCTTTTTGTGTGTTTTCCCTCTTTTCTGGAGCTCCTTTTGAGGATCTTGTAGAGATATGTTTTTTCTATAGGGGAAGTTTTTGATTGTATAGGCTATATAAAGAATGAGTTTTGTGATCTTTAATTACCCATTTGCTTATTTATCTTTTTGTAAATTGTAAGCAAAAAAGGCAGCTACCCAGCTTCTTTTAGCTATAACTTTTATCAGCCTTGTTCCTGCTAAAGAATGGTGAAATAGAGATTAAAATAATGTAAGCCTTGTTCCTTTGTCCCTGCAATATGCTTGCTAATACTTTTTCTTTTTGGGTAATAGATTAAAATACTCTCTAAACTTTAATTCAAATTTTGGAAAATGTTTGGCAACTAGAATATTTTACTCTTATGTTTATCACTTTATTTTTAGACTTTTTATATTCAAAACCTCTTGAATTATACGCGACTTTATATGTTGCCACCCGAATTCGGAAAAGGATCAATTTATCTCACGAATTTACAGTTTATCTGCTTAAATGACTGAATTCTTAAAAATCACTGTTAATCTAATTTAAAACTTATACATACGGCTTGATCTCTTTAAATTAATACAATTCGTTGCACAATAATTTATTAATTTGTAGAACATCTACTTAAAGAAAATTATGCACTACTTTTAGGTTTAAAAAGTTTTCATCATTTTGGGGTTGTTTTGTTTGCGATTATGTTGTATTCTAAAGGGACATTCTAAATTCTAAAAATGATTTTTGTTTGATATAACATTCTAAACAAAGCACATGTAGAAGGTTGAAGGGTCCACAAAGTAATAGTAATAATTATGTAAAAGGTGATAGGGTTCATGAGGTTTTATAAAAGATAATATTTTATTAAAAATATTACGAGATCCACACAATAATATTTAATAATATGCTGCAAAAGATGTTGGGGTCCACTAGGTGTAATAGAAGGGATTTTGACTCAATACTACCAAACAAGTATGGATTTTTAGAATATTCATAAGCGTATTTGGAATAGCAAACCAAACACTCTCTAGTCTTATATATTTATTGTTTGTAAATTACTAATAAAGTTGATATACATCTCTAGCAAAAAAAAAAAAAAAAAAATTAAAAAATGAAACATTTTATCTCAAGTTAAAAATTAAATATATAAAATATGAAAAGATCATAATAAAAATTTATTCTAAACTTCATCTTCCGTAATTATATTTGGTCATCTGAAACCTTTTTTCTATACTCATGATTTCTTATTAACTTTTCAAATCCTTATAAGTACTCCAAGTATAATATTTTAGTTAATTAAGGTACTAAAATGGCATAAAATTAATTTACAAATACCAAATTAATAGTTGTTTATGATAAATTTGGTAACGTACACGAAACCAAAATAAATTTTCTGCATAAAGCCTGCTTTCGTCATTCATATAAATTTTTATTTTTATTTTATTCTCAAAACCCGACCCACGACTGACCGTTTCGTACGCTCCAAAACTCCCGCCAAATCTTGCAACCGGTTAACGCCGGTGTGTCTTTATAATCCCCCGGTAGCCATTTTTAAATATCAAACTTTATTTTCCAAAAAAATTATCCAAAATAACGCCCTTCGAAATTTAATATAAAATTAAATAAGTAGAAAAGAAACAGAAAATTGTTTTGAGAGAAAAACTTTTTGAGTGTTGCTCGTTATTGCTCCTTCTGATTTGGTTTTGTTTGGGTTTCGATGAATGTTCTGGAATCTAGGGTTTGTATCGGACAATTCCCAAATCTCTATGCAAGAACAGCCTTTACTTGTTCAATTTCCAAACAATGAGCGCGGTTAGCATCACCAACGTCGCTGTTCTTGACAATCCTGCCTCCTTCTTGACCCCTTTCCGGTTTGAGATCTCCTACGAGTGTTTGACTCCTTTGAAAGAAGGTGTGTATCTTCTCCTTTTGTTCTTTATATTGTTTTATCATTTTTCGTTTTTTTTTTTTTTTTTTATTTGGAAAATTTGGATGAGTTTTAGTTGATGTTTGGGTACTGAGAAAGTGCGAGAAATGACGAGAAACCAACTGCGTTTCATTACCCTGATGCTTGGGAAAGTGGACGTGCCTGTCAATTGTGTTTTTAGTGCCTTTTCGGATTAGTGTTTTTACTCTAATTTATTTCTCGGTGGCAAAAGAGGGGTTTAGGGTTTTTATTATCATCAAGTTATAGAATTCGTAATTTGAAGGTATTATAGCCATGTAAAAGAAATTGTGTAGTGGATTGTGACTTGTGCTGTTTTAGTAACAAATTGTGGAAATCTTCCTCAATAATTCGGGCAAGCTAATTAGATTATGCACTGAAATGTGACTGGAATTTATCAATATTGCACATTTAAGGGGAATCATATGTGGTTGTTTCGATTTCGAAAGAAATCAATTGTTTGGCTCTGGAATATAAGGAAACCCATAGGTATAGAACCCTTTAATCTTCATAAATTTGAACTTGCTACCTTGTTAGTTAGTTTATTACAATTTTACAAGTCTATCAACAAGATTTGAAGTTATGTTCTAGTTTGATCAGTCTCTTCTCTATTATTCCTTTGTTTAACTAAAACAATATCAAAAAAATATGATGTCATTTTTACTTTGGCAAAGATTTGAAACCTATGAGATTGAGTTATATATTATGATGGAACTTCTTCTACAGTTAACATTTATCCCTTCTTAGGTTCCTTTTTGTATTTGATTCTGCTTATTGATTTGCACCCTCAGCACTTGTTGTGACACTGACTTTGATCAGTTTTTCAATGTGCTTGTAACTGAAGTCGTTTTTACGACATAATTGATCTGTATTTGAGCTTTAAAACTTCGTTCCTTCTTTTTTTTTTTTGACGTGCTCTTGTTGCTATGGCTATGGTTACCATGTTCCTTGTGCCTTCTTTTTCTTGTACTATCTTCTGAATCCTTTAGAGTTAGGTGTATGTTAGTTCTGGATAAAAACTTAGGAACATTAGTATTAGTTCAGATGTTTTCTCAAGATTCTTGTTTGTGCATGCTCGCAAATTTAGACCTCAAAACAAAGAAAAAAGAAAGTGTAGAATAGATACTTCGGGTTCCTCAAAAATATCTTATGTCTGTCTACGGTTAACTATAGATGTATGGCATATTATTGACAATGTCTACGGAACTAGTAAGAGCATGTCGAACGTGCTAGTAAAGCTCAGAGTTAAGGTTCATTATTGCAATTTTAGAACGCTTTTATTCTTGGTTTGTTGCCATTTCTCATTTTAGAATTTGGAATGATTAGGGTTTGATATTTAATTATTTGACATACTTTGAAGGTCCTCAACTGAATGTATTTGTTAGGTATTTACTTTTTGTCCAACTTGAAAGGCAGCAACTAATTGGTCTTTTACTGGGTTTTGTTCTGCAAATGCATCTTCTCTTCTATTCTAGACAATTAACGAAGAGAACACTGAATTATTTTGTTTGAACTATTGATCCTTATATAAAAATGGCTTATTCTGTTTTACAAGCTTATTAGTGCCGTGAACATAAATTGCTGCCTTCCAAAGTACTCATTTTCCCCTTTTGCTTGTAATAATATAAGCATTTGTCACTCCTGTACAGATTTGGAATGGAAGCTTATCTACGTGGGATCTGCTGAGGACGAGACTTATGACCAACTATTGGAGAGTGTACTTGTTGGGCCTGTGAATGTTGGAAACTATCGTTTTGTATTACAGGTAATCCTCATTGATTCCTTACAACATATCTTTTGGTTCGATTTACAATTTTTGTTTGCACAACTGAAAATTTTGCTGGAAATTTGCAGGCTGACCCTCCAGACCCATCCAAGATTCGTGAAGAAGACATTATTGGTGTTACCGTACTCTTGTTGACTTGCTCTTATCTTGGTCAGGAGTTTATCCGGGTGGGCTACTATGTGAACAATGATTATGATGATGAACAGTTGAGAGAAGAACCTCCGACCAAGGTTATAATTGATAAGGTCCAAAGAAACATTTTATCTGATAAACCCAGGGTTACAAAGTTCCCCATCAATTTCCATCCAGAGAACGGTGAGAGTGGGGAGCAGCAACCCCCTCCACCTGATCATGCTGCTGAGACAGACCGAAATGGAGTAACTGCCGCTTCACTTGAACATCGTGCCGAGCAGGGGACATGAGATTTCAAACCACACGAAAGCTTCTGAATTTCCCTGACCTTCAATGTTCATTTCAAGGTACATATTATGCTTGTAGGAAGATTTTCAATGCTTGTTAACTTCAGGATTTTGAATTTTTTTCTCCCATCCATGTCATGCTTGTGAAGTTGTGATCTTTTTTTCTTTCCTTTTTTTCTTTTTCTCGTTCTTAGAAAAGACCATTTGATGCTGTAATTTGTTCAGTAAACAGAATTACCATAACCCCTAATATAGGGACAATTCTTTTCTCGTCCTTTTTTTTGTCTAGACTTTTTATCTTTTCGGTTTTATATATTAGTTTTCTAGTGTTTCATTCCTCCATTTTTATGGTCAAAGGTGATTTGAGCTGCGTGACATTGCATGGCGTATTTATTTGGTTTTTGCAAACCATTGTGGATAATCTGCAAAATTACCAAAGACCATCACTGTTTAGTAACAAAGATCTTTAAAACGGACAAGGTCAAATTCCAATTCTACATCTTATATATGTGAAAATGAGCCATATTGAGCAATTCATTTCGTTAAGCTCCACATTAACCAATCAGAAGCAATCAAATAAGATCATATAACTACAATGATCAATGGCATGTTAGACTTGATTAGCACGCACAAAAAAGCGTTCCGAGGCTTGAACCAGCAATCTTCCAAGTTCATCGAGAACACCGCACAATTCTAGACTTTTTTTCCGAATAATCATGGAATTTGGTCATTATGTGAATGCTCAACTGTTTGTCCATACACTAGACCACTCCACTTTCTAAGGGGAAGAAGAGAGATGCAAGTGAAAATTGAACTTGCAGACTTGGATTATTGGTCAGATTCACTCCATTTTTTTTACTCAATTTAGTTATCTATCATTTACCAGCATGCGTAAACGTTTTCCCTAAGAAGAGAATCACATGCATATGATACATGCTAAATAAATTGGCTGCAGCCTAATCAAATATCAAAATTGAAATTGTTTTCTACCATTACAGAGCTGGAAAACCCAGGCTCAAAACTATAACAAATTAGAAATGTAGTGTACTTGTACTTCTGATTTATCGCAAGTATTAAAACCCCAATGAGGATGTGCATCTTGATACCTATTAGCAAAGCCTGTCAGTAAAACTCTTCATTTCTCATAGTTGTCTATTCTTGTTTAGCCGCCTAGATAGCTTTCTTCACTTCTCATGTTTACGCCTTTTCTTTGACAGGTTCTCATTAGATTGTGCAGTTCTTGGCACATCAGAATTGTGTTCCGTCTTCTGCACATCACAAAGCAATTTAACATAATGTGACAGTCAAACCCTCAAACAAATTGATTTATGTCAGGATATGATGTCAATTACCTTCTTTTTAAGCCTCTTGTTGTGTCCTCGTTGAGGTCGATCTTGCCTTCTCTTTCCTTTTTTCGGTTTATCCTGAAGCAAAACAACAGTATAAAGTTACTTTATCCTTTGCCACATTCAACTTGTCCTCAATTTGCTACATGTTAGAGAGGTTCCAAATGTATCTTAGGTCAACCAACCTTTACAGGAGTTGGTTTTTGAGCAGTCTGCTTTGCAGGTGAGTCTTCAACTTCATTGTCAATTTCCCCATCGCTATTCAGCACTGCCTTCAACCTACCCTCATTCAGTAATTTCTCTGATCGAGCATGTCTCTGAAATAATAAAAAGTTTGAAAATGGTGCTTGGCCTTAATAAGATGCAAAGGATTAAAAAAAATGTTAATAGCTCTTCTCTTCAATTCCCACTGCTTTTATACATCACAAGTAGAGTTGACCCCAGGATGGAAATTATTCTAGTACCACAACCAGGTTTAGCCAACCTGTTGCTATTAGTTAGTAGCAATTTACCAGTTCTGCTACTGATCACAAGCAGAACCATCCAGGGACAAAAATAGAGCAGTGGAGGGGAATATGTGAAAAAAGCCTCATTTTATTTTTGGCTAAAAATGTTTATAATAAATTTCAGAAGTCAATCATAGCAAGCTCGTGTTAATACATAAAAAAACCATCATATTTTCAATTTAGATTTTCCATCTTTACAGTTAATCAGCATTAGTTGTCAGATCAGTAACTAATGAAGAGAAGATTCAGTATGTATTAAGTAAATGACCCTATCATAATTCATAAAGCATTTGATGAAGACCATTCTTCCCACAGCAATAACAGATATTCTAGCTGAAGTGATATCCTTACACGAAATCAGAGTTTCTCTTATTATTGTACTGTTCTTTCTCTTATATCTCTTTGACAATTTCTAATACTGTTCTTTCTCTTATATCTCTGTTATAATCTCTAATTTAAGTGGAAAGCACCACAATTCCATCCCGGAGATGAAAAAAAGGATGTTATAGTTCCTCTTGTCACGAAAAACAAAAACCTAAATGAGAGGAAAAGAAAATTATGACAAAAAATGGAAAGAAGATTTAGTCTCTAGCCATAATTTTACAGAGAGCATGTAAGAACTAAGTAATTAAAACTGAAGTTACAAAAGGGAAGGAAAGTCACAGTTCAGAATCCAGACAAGAAGCAAGTCAATCTTTGATTGAAGATTTTCTTTACACCACTTCACTGCATGAGAGAAAATGAGTTCAGACATCTTACCTTGGATTTAAGATGAGCCATCAAAGTCTCCTCATTCAAACAAACAATTCTAGGGCAAATTCTGCACTTGAAAACCGATTTGCACTTTAGGACACAAGCTGGAAAATTAGCTAACGATAAATCCTTTTCCTCCATGATGTTTGAATCTTTTTCTTGTAATTTAGCAATACTCTTATCAGAAAACTGTCTGTGAATCAGACTTTCTCTTTCACTTCCAGTTTCATTGTCTTCTTCATTTATAGGTTGACCTGACACAAGAACATGATGGCAAGCATTTGGGAATCAATTCTTACTGAAAAAGAGAGAAAGGAATAAAGAAATATGGAGGTAAATCCTAAAGACAGATGATGCATTTAAATCAAATAAGATTAGCTATGAAGCACCATCATGTAGTCAATATATCAAAATTTTACAATATTCAAAAATTAGGATAGATGGGTATACAAGTCTTAAGAGTATAACTAAGAACAAAAATTTATAGACACTCAATCAGGTAAGTTAAAATGATAAGTTATTTGGTAAGGAAGACAAGTTGTTCTAACCAATGCAACAAAACCATACAAAGAATGACAGCCACTCACTTACAATATCAGAAAAGGTAAACCGCTTAAAGCTTTTTTCTATTAAGCACAAGGATACCCTACATTTCACCCTATCCCAGAGATCCTACTCCTCACTTCCCCAAAAGATCCTGCTACTCCTTTCTAACCAGACCTTAAAACACCAAGAACTGCCACCAAAAACAAGTCCTCACATTTCCTTCCTACTAACCAAACCTGTCCTAATTCCAACAGCAACCTGGCCCATAATTTGATAGAATTGGAACAAGGAAGAAACACAAGTCATGTTCATCCCTTTTACATTGTATTGCCAAACCTTGAGTTTTCCTTTTTTATACATAGAGCACATACATAGCTCAAGAAAAAGGGTACAACAAAATTAGAGACATCAAAAACCAGAAGAGAAGACCAAGATTGAGCTCATGCAAAACATAAAATTAGAAAAAAATTGACATTTTCCATTTCTTAGGAGCTATATATATGTAGAATCTTTCAAGACCCAGAACGAAATATAAATCAATTTATAGCGAAATTACAAATTTCGATTAACAACTATTGGTGATTATTCGAAAATCCAATACAATGAAGGTGAAAAAATAAAGTATAATCATACCAGAGGAGTCAATATCAATCTCATTGGCGGAGCTATCCTCGCTCTCGTATCCAGAAGAGCTAGAGCAAGCTTCGCCGTCCTGTTGGAGCTCCGGAGCCGAAACGCCATCGTCTCCTTCCGATTCGTCATCAGTGGCTTCTGGTTCTGATTCAATTTCGGAGTCGGACGACGACGACGTATCCGAAGCATCGTCGTTATCCCTATCGCCATGGTCGATTTTGTAGAATCGCCGCTTGATCATCTCTCACAAAGCTGTGCTTCGAGAAGGAGAGAGAGAGAGAAAGTTGTGAAGGACGAGACGTAGTTCCGAGGGACGGCGCCCGCGCTCATAGAGCGAAGAGAAGGATTACAAGAATGGGCTTGGGCTTGATGGGCTATGGCAAAGTGGCAAGTGCAAATGCCCAAATATGAAATGGGATGAATTAAATTAAGAGGGAACTACATGAATGCCCCTAAAATGAGGCATCAAAACATTTATACCCTTGTTTACATCCATTACAAATGTGCTACTTTTTTTTTTAATCTATGTTGCCCTACTATAAAATGACAAATTACAAAAAAAATTTTAGAGACTGAGATAGATGACCATAAATATGGAAGGGTAAAAATGTATT
>WUAT03030777.1:0-14062 GCA_010015005.3 Ulmus americana
TTCCGTTGGATTCCTCTCATTGTCCTTAACGTAACCATATTTTTTTCATACTCTAAATCATCACGAATCAAAATCTCTATTTTCACTCTCTCTCTCTAACTTTCTCTCTCTAAAACCTAAACTAAACCGATCCAAAACTCGATTTTAAACCGTTAAAATCGTGAGAAAAGTTAGCTAACTTACTGTTAAACTCCGTAAAATCTTGATCACGCGAAGAAACGACTCTTTTCCGGCTTGAATCGCGTCGAAAACGGTGCTTCCTCCTCTTGGTTTCTCACGGCCAGAGAGTGTTCTTCCTCTCTGTATGTTTTTTGTGTTTCAACCTTTTCCCAGCAAGCCTCTTCACTCTATATTCTTGTTCAATCCTTCCCACGTGACCGATTGTGAGCATTAAATGCTACAGAAACTCGGTATGGTCTAACTGCAGATTGTTCATTTGCTATTTCTCGGTTATCTAAGCTATTTCATATAGCTTGCTATTTGTTTATTTGTTTATTTATTTTTGTTTAAAAATAAACTTGCTTGCTGATGCCCAATAAACCAAAAGGATCAATACTGCTTCATTTGGGTGTTTCTCTTTTATATAAGGCCGGCCCACACATTTTTTTTGGCCATTTATTTGGGCTTTAAAGCCCAATTCCCATTGAAGCCAAGCTAATGGGCTTTTAGGCCCATTTTAACTTTTCTTTTATTTAAATAATAACAAATAAAATTTTCCACTAATGTTACTATTTATTTAATTTAAATTGTATTTGAAATCTAATTCCAATATCCTCATATTTCGAAATTTAAAATTTCGAAATTCGTAGCGTATAACGCCTCTTTAGGATTGCCAAAATTCCTAATTGGCAATTTACAATTTAATTCGCAAAATTTTTCATTAATTCAAATTAATAACGATAAATTCGTATTTAATTCGTTACTACATTAATTTTGACATTATTTTCGCCAAAAGGGTCTTTTTGGCAAAAACAATAAATTTCTGAATCTCTAAAAATTTCATATTATTTTAATGAAATTTAATTTAATTATCACTATAGTAAATTTTTAGAGTATTAAAAAAAATCTCGCACAATTTACTGTTAAGTAACTTGTAATTAATTAATTAATTACAACCAAAACAAAATTAGAGGACTCTAATTTTTTTTTTTGCAGGGTTTACAGACAATACGTGTTGTCAATAATAAGTCATTGCTATAAACGACTTTTCTTGTAGTGCTCATTGTTTTCCAATTAAGGTTTAATATTTTAGCTTCCCGACTAGTTTTGTTACAACTAGCTAACTTACTAACTTAATGTTAGTACTCCTGACTGGATTAACTTACTTTCTATTTACATTACTTTTAACCTTTGTAATTACCTCCATAACATTCTAATTACCGCTAAGTAGTATTTGATTACCTAGTTAAGTAACGTTAAATATAAGTTAACTTTCGTAACTATTAGTTATTAATTATAGACTAATTACTTCACTTAATCCGTCGTCATCTCTTATTAATTAGTTGTCTCACTAATTAATTATGCCCACTAATAGTTAATTATTTTCTCTAATACTCCATTACACTTTACTAGTTAACTACATTTAATTAGTAACTAATTGCTTTAATAATTAATTGCGTAAGTTAGAAAGTAATTATTTCTCTAATTACTAATTAACTTATCTTGTTAGCTATTTGTATTTTATTCACTACAAATTACTTATAGTTAATTTAATAATTAATCTATCTAATTAACTACTAATTATTTGTATGTAATTACCTTATTATTAATTAGTATATTAATTATCCAAATCATATACTAATCAATTATTACACCTAATTAATATTTATTATTGTTTTTGGTGAACATTATTATTAATAAACATTAACATTTAATATTTATTAATCAATAGATAACTAACTACTTTAGTTATCACTATTTTCTTTAGTTGAGTGTGGTTAACTAGTTGTAGATTACTACACTAGTTATTATTATTTTATTTACTAATTTACATTTTAAGTGATAATTTCTAGTTCATTTTGGGGCTGTTTGGTAACGCGGCATCTATATTGCTTTTGCTTTAAAGGGAAACAAAAAGACAAAATAGTGTTTGTAAATAGGCCAAAAGCACTTTAAAAAGAATTTATGCTGTGAAAAAAACAAAAGCCAGCAAGCAACTTCAAGTTACTTTTGAAAATCACGGCACGGTCAAGACTTTTTTTTTTCCAGTGCTTGTAGTATATATATATATATATATATATATATATATATTTTGTGGAACCGTTCTATTTCATTACCAAAATAAAAAAATGATCGATTCAGTTTTTTTTTTTAGGTTATCTTTTGTTTTGTTTTTGTTTATTTGTGATTTATGTTGTGATTATTATTATTATTATTAATTCATTTAATTTAGTTTAGTTTTAATTAATTTTTTTGATTTAATATATATATATATATATATATAATATTCTATATGATTAAATTATTAATTTAAGAATAAAATAAATTTTTTTTAGATTACTTATGCGATATTATATTATAATACAATTTTTAGGGCGCACATTACTTTTAAAGTATAGTTTAACAAATATTAAAATACAACTTTTAGAACTCACAACATTTTAAAATACAGTTTACCAAACATCCATCTATTTTATGGCACATCAGATTATTTCTCTAGCACTTCTTTTAAAAGCACAGCAATCCCAAACTAGCCATTTATCCCTCAAAATTTACTTATCTCTTACACTCATCATTATTAATTTTAGGTTTTATTACCTTTATTACTTCAATTATACTTTTAAATAGAATTATTTATTTATCCAATTAATTTGTCTACCATTAATAGATATTATCATTTAATATTTATTAATTTATTATATTTTATATTGTAAATTAATTATTAACATTAATTGGCTTTCATTTGAGATATCTAACAGTTTCATAATTAATTACCATTCCAAAAAGATTTATTTATTGTTTTTTTTTTTTTGACTGGAAACTTCATAGTATTATAAATCAATAGATAGGTAATACATCTTCTAAAATAGCTTGAATGAGCCAAGATGGAGCATCTAAAGTAGTCCAAAAAACAGAAATAGGAGTATTGAGCGCATGTTTTGCAAGAGTATGAGCAACAGTGTTACAAGAACGAGAGATATAACAAATAGATATAACATTTAAATGTTTGCAAAGCAGCTTAATCTCTTCAACTAAAAAACCATCTTCATTGGCTGGGAGGAGAGAGGAGTTAATTTTTGCAACTTCCATATGTGCATCACTATAAACCAAGAACCCAGATAACCCAAGATTGGAGGCCCATTGTAAGCCCAGCAGAATGGCCTAAACTTCACCTTGGCCCACTGAACTAGCC
Source organism: Ulmus americana (assembly GCA_010015005.3). Lineage (NCBI taxonomy): Eukaryota > Viridiplantae > Streptophyta > Magnoliopsida > Rosales > Ulmaceae > Ulmus > Ulmus americana. The sequence continues at coordinate 3,353 of WUAT03030777.1, forward strand.
TTCACTCGTGGCATACTTGCTGCAGCTACAAGCTTTCCCAGGTGATCTTGTATAACTACACCAACACCATAACAAAGAGTCACCTTGGAGAAGCCCACATCAACATCCATTCTCAAGCTTCCCATCATCGGTTTCGTCCAGTAATTATCCCATGCAAGTTGGCGTGAAGGAGTTGGCAATGCAGCAGCCAACCGAGCCTGCTAAAACTGAGCCACGATGCTCGGAACCTTCTCCAGTTCATTACCCACCAGCTAGCCAAGAGATCCATGAACCAAACCATTTCTAAGATTCCAAGCTTCCCGTACACACATAGCAAAGGTCTCAAACTTGTTTCTATCCCACATCTCTCTAGCCCAATGAGCCAAAACGAAGACAAAGCCTTTCTTAGCCACCTCCAAACAATCAAACCAAATTGTATTCTTCCAAATCAATTTGATCACAGGGCACAGAAGTAAAGAGTGAATGGATGTTTCTTCCCCATTACCACATAGACCACAAGTAGAACTTGCTGGCACATGGTTCTTACGTAGGTTCCAAGAGGTGGGAATATAGTCATGTAATAGCTTCGACCAAAATTTTTTAACCTTGGGTGGAATTGGTAGAGACCAGAAGCCATTCCACCAAGAAACAAGTGTGGAATCGGAAGAAGAAGGGTCCTCTAGATGTAGCTGCTCTAAGCCCAGTCTATAAGTCGTTTTCACTGTATAAAAACCTTTAGTATCATAGTGCTAGCAGTAAGAATCAGACTTTCCACGTGAAAAACTTGAACATGCTGGTCGCGGTATGGATAGAATGCTTCTAGCCTCAAAATCCAGAAAAGATTGTTGGATGAGTTCCTTATTCCAGCCACCCTCATTATCAAGCAGTGAAGCGACAGTGGAATCGCCTGGTAAAATCTTTGGAGAGATAACTTTAAAATGCCATGGAAAAGGGATCCATCGTGAATTATAATTGGAAATTTGTGTACCATCACCTACTCGCCATCTCATTCCTTGTGCCACCAAATTCCTCCCCCATAGAATATTTTTCCACACAAAAGAAGCATTAGAAGAAGCATTAGCCTCCCAAATTGAGGGGGATGGGAAATATCTTGCCTTAAACACTTGAGAGATAAGAGAGTTTGGCTTGTGAATGAGTCTCCATACCTGTTTTCCTAGGAGAGCTTGATTGAAAAGAGAAAGGTCCTTAAAACCTAAAGGTCTACATAAAACACTCCATTTCTTCCAGTGAATTCGTTTATGATCAGGAGTTGTCCCCCACCAAAATCTAGCACAAGCCGTCTCTATCTCCTTAAGAATAGTGTTCAGATAATGAAATAAGACATAGTATAAGTTGGGATGGCTTGGATGACAGACTTCAATAATACCTTTTTACCTCCTTGAGAATAAAATCTTTCTTTCCATCCTTGCAGTTTCTTCACCACCCTATCTCTGAGATAGCCAAATAGCAATCGTTTATTCCTCATAGAAAAGGTTGGTAATCCCAGATACAAATCATGACCCGCCACCTGAAGAACCCCAAATAAATGACAAATGTCTTCCCTTGTGGATAAAGCTGTATTAGGAATAAAAGAGAATGCTGATTTCTCAAAATTAATTGACTACCCAGATGCTTTTGAGTAACAATCTAGACAGCTTTGGAGATTAGCACACTCCTCGACCCTGGCCCTACAGAAGATCAGACTGTCGTCTGCAAAGAAAAGATGAGAAATAGTTGGACAAGCTGGAGCAATGCGGACCCCTCTGAAAAAATTTTGCCGCTCGTAGGAAATAAGCAATTCTGATAACCCATGAGCACAAATCACAAAGAGGAAAGGGGATAATGGATCTCCTTGTCAAATTCCACATTCCGGTTTCAAAGATCCCTGTACTTCCCCGTTAAAGAGGAAAGAATAGGAAACAGAAGACACACATCTCATAATAAGTTCCACCCACTCCGAAGCAAAGCCCAGTCTAACCTTCATACCTCGAAGAAAAGACCACCCAACCCTATCATACGCTTTACTCATATCAAGTTTGAGAGTTGCATATCCTGTTTTGCCCCCTGAGTGATGTCTGATCACATTAACTGCTTCAAAACCCAAAAGGACATTGTCTATTATTAGCCTACCAGGTACAAATGCACTCTGAGAGTCACCAAGTACCTCATCCAACACTAGTCTGAACATGTTTGTAATAGCTTTAGGCACAATCTTATATAAGACATTACACAGACTGGTCAGTCTAAATTCCTTCACTGTAATAGGGCTTTTCACCTTTGGAATCATGGTAATAAGGGTAGAATTCCAAGCACTAACGTCTCATCCTGCATTTAAAATACTTAACACGGCCAACAAAATATCTTCACCAATGATATCCCAATATTTTTGAAAGAAAATAGCAAGAAGCCCATCCGGACCAGGGGCCTTTGTGGGATTCATATCCATGAGAGCTTTCCAAATTTCTTCGCTAGTAAAAGGGGAGAGTAATTGTTCATTCATTCCCTGAGAAACTCTCGGTTCAACACAGGAAATAATTGAATTGATATTCTCCACTGAGGGGGCCATAGAGGTGAAGATATCTTGGAAATAGTCTGACACTATGGAAATCATATCACCTGGGTCTGTACACCATGCTCCTGAGCTAGAAAACAAGCCTAAGATTCGATTTCTCTTTGATCTTTCTGTAGCTTTATGATGGAAGACCTTTGAATTGCGATCACCTTGAGCTAGCCATTCCATTCTAGAACGCTATTTCCAGTATATTTCATCTTGAGTATACAATGCCTCTAACTTCTCTTCCATAGTCCTAATCAGAACAAGATTTGGTCTGAAAGAACTATCAGACTTCCAACATTCAATTGTCCTCTGAAGCTCTCTAATTTCTTGCTTAGTCCTCCCATACTTCTTAAATCCTCAACCGTCTATTTCAACTGCACAATCATGCAAACGGTTCACTATATCAAGAGTTCCAACAAGCTTCTGCATAGTGGCCCAGACTGAAGCAACAACCTCCCTGCATTCAACATCAGACGCCCAAATCTCCTCAAAATGAAATCTTCTTTTCTTCTTTGGACCAGCTGGCCATCTAACCCATACCCAGGAAGATCATAGAGAAATTTTAACTGCTCAATGATCAGAGTGATAAAAGGATAAATTAGAAACCTGGTAGTTTGATAATAGAGTTCTCCAATCATAGGACCCCACGAATCTATCAAGCCTCTCCTGAATAAAATCTCCATCTCCCTACTTATTCACCCAAGTAAACTTTTCCCCAATATATGATAAATCTTTGACACCACACAGATCCAAAGAAGATTGGAAATCTCTCATCTGGCTTAAAACTTTTAGCCTGCCCCCCGTTTTTTCACTATCCAAAAGAACCTCGTTAAAGTCACCGCCAATCAACCAAGGGTGGTGAATTAGTTCCATAATAGAGCCTAGTTTCATCAATAAATCCCAAGATAATTTCCTTTTTTCCACAACTGAACTGCCATAAAACCTAGTGAATCTCCAAATTCTTGCATCATGAGAAATAATGGCATCAATATGTCCCAATGATGAAGATTGGATCACGAATTTCATAGGTTCCTTCTAGAGCAAAATTAAACCACCTTTTCTCCCTTCACTATCTCGCACATAGCAGCCATCATAACCAAAAGTTGTTCTCAACTTACCACATTGACTAGTAACCAATTTTGTTTCACACAAGAACACCAAAGAGGGATCTCCATCGGCTAATAACCGACGTAAATTCTGGAATGCACAATGGTTCCCAAGCCCCCGTACATTCCAAGCAATATAATTCATTGATTCCAGTGGCCTGGGTGTTCCAAGCTTGCCAATATCTCTCCTGCATTAGTAGTAACCACCCTGCTCTTCTTTGCTATTTTCTCCCCCACATACCCTTCAATTGAAGTCTTGTCTTCCACTCGTTTCCCAAACTGATTCGTATGAGAAGAGTCCTACAAAACCATATCAGATGAAAGCTTCCCCTTACCTCTACAGACCTTCTTCCACGAACGCAGATTGGTATTTTAAAAAATTGGTTGGCCTTGGTCTTGTAGAAGCATCTCAATGGCCCCCTTATCCTCTCCCATAACTTCAATAGTGCCCCTATCAGCCTATACTGGAATTGTATCACAATCAGAAGCATGACTTGTCTCCTTCAAAACGGGAGTAGAAGATTGCATAGAAAGGCCAATATGGGTCTCAAGTCTAGGTTCACTGTGAACATTAGCTAGGCTGGAGAAAGCAAGATTTGAATTCTTGTTATAAGTATCCTCTTTTAAATATGAATATTTATGTGTATCCTTGGTATAGCACGTGGGCTGAATGTCCAAAATATCTCCAAATTTTGCGGGATTTGGTGAGCTGATAGAAAATTTAAAGGAGTTCTGATCTTTAGTGCTTGAAAGGTCCAAACTGCCCTTCTATCCACGTTCCCCATTATCCACGATTACATTATCATGAACGTACACCATAGGAATAGGACCATGATCTTCCAACGACTCAGAAATCGTCTGCCCAAGGCTCTTCACACCAGTGCCCAAACCTGTGCCGGAAACCGACGATTTGTTGCCGGAAAGGAGTTTCCCTCCCCCTGCTAGTGCTACCATCCATTGGCCATATCGAAGTCTATCCTTGCCCAACTCATCAAATTGTGCTTCCTGAATGCAATCCTGGGATTGGTGACCAAGGAAACTGCACCGATGACAGAAATGTGGTATCCATTCGTAACGGAGAAGCAGAGGATATGCTCTTCACCATCTCTTAAAACAATCCTCACTACTCTCTTTAATGGCTTACTTAACTCTATGGTGAGTCGCAATCGTAAAAAACAGCCCCAGCATTCCCCATTGAGGCTAGTGGAAACCTCAACGAGCATTCCAATCTTGCTACCAATTGGCTCAGTGCATTCCTTATACATACAAGATAAAAGAACATTATAAACTTGAACCCATAAGTCCAAAATGTTGAAAGTTACATATGAGATTCTAGCACGCTCATCTATTTCAGCAAAGACAAGCAAATTCTTAAACTGATTCCACGGGCCATTCTGCAACACCCTCTTTCTGTCTATTAGAGATGAGAACTCCAATATGAATATGTTAACCCTGAAAATCTAAACATCAACAGTCCCAACCAGTTGCAACAATTTTGGGATCTGATTCTTAAAAAGATCCCTATGCATAGCTTTCATTGCAAGTACTTTGCATAGCAAACATGCACTCAGTTTCTTCTCCCCCAAACCATGCATATTATTATGTAAAGTGACACATCTCCATCATCTTCATCATTAATTCGCAATGAATCGATGAGTTTTAAGACCTCTTCCTGCTCCATTCCTAGTACCACCACACACTAACACAACCCAATAGCAAAGCGAATCCCAAACCTTCTCCTGCACTAGGCAAAAACATATACACCTGTACTAGGCAGAAATATACACTCCATTGGAACCCTTAGAGAGACTAGAGAGAACATATTTATTTATTGTTAGCATTGTTTTTTACCTGCATACTAAAAATTAATATTTGTTTTGAATTTATTTTCATTTTAACCATTTAACATTAATAATACAAATTCTACCTACACCTAGACTGTGTTTGGTATGTAGGATATGATTATATGAGGGGGATCAGGGTTGTGGTCGACTTTAGGGAAAATCTCATCGACGTTGAGATTCTCCCTACGCTGGTAAATGGGGTTCTAATGGCCGACCATATTCCCGACGCTGCCAGTCCTCCCCCTCTTCCCCCTCTCCCTTCTCCTTCCCCTGCTCAATCCGAGCCTGTGCATACTGGCACGGGGGAGGGTGAGGAAGGTTATACAGAGCCTTTCATCCCCTTGTCTTCTCTGGAGTGAAGAAAGGAGTCGGAGGCTCGAGTCGAGTCACACGCCCAACATCCCCAAGAAGTAAGAAATTCTAAATTTTACATTCAAAATGGTGCATTTTATTGTAAATATAAGTATTATTAACTTTCATTTGTTTTGGTCACAGACCCAAGCATAGCCCGAGCTAGAGTGGTTCTCGGCCCAACTATCTTTGTTGGAGTCAAGGTTGATCAGACATGTCGATGCCGAAATGGGAAAAGTAAGGGACAACTCATAAAATCATCTTCATCCCCTGTGGAAAAAGAAAAGAAAAGAAAAGAAAATAAGAAGGTTGAAGTAGAAACAAACAGTACAAATGATCAAAGTAGTAAAAGAAAAACATGAGCAGGTGATGATGGCTTACCTCCAATGTCATGCTAGTCATTCTGTCAACATCAGACCCAGTTATTAAACCAAGATATGACAAACCACAACATGGAAAGTAACTTGAAAGTTGTGACACCAACGGATCAAAGCTTAAAACATTATAACTCATGCCAAATGAAACGAGAGCCTGCATACACTTAAAAAATTATAAATAAAATTCACAAGAAAAATACTGAGCAAATTCATGAGAGAAGGCATGAAGCTAACTAAACAAGTCAAGAAATTGGAAAAAAATCAGCTGTAGCATTAGATAAAAACAACAGTCAAATATAAATTTCAGCTAGATGCAGCAATGTCAACCATGATTTGCAGGACGTATAGACCGAGTAGAGCACGAAGCTTATCATTGTCCTCCTGTTGCAAAGATCAAATAATCAGCAAAGTATGTTAGAGAAAATTTGAAGATTCTGAACAATGGCCTTGTAAGGAGTAAAATAGTACAAAATGGCACCAACCAATTTTGTGCAAACTGCATGTATTGAATTCGCTATTCCCAAAGCTCTGTCCAGGACATTTTTCAATTCTGTAACTTCAGCATTTGGTTCAAAACATATCGTCTTTAAGACTTTAAGAACAACTGGAACTGCCACCTTTAGTTGCTCAAATTGACGCCTCTGTATGGAAAGAAACACTAAAACACAGAACGAACATTCAGCACTAGGTTTCTGAGAACTCTCGCATAAAGAAACCAAAAGGGAATACAAGAAAAGATACAGCAAGCAGAAACACAACCTGAATAAATCAATTCACAAATAACATTAAAAGACATCCAAAAAATCAATAGTACAACTTTTTACCTCATTCAACAATTAGAGAACCCTTATTATTACCTTTAGAGAGCCCATTTAGAAGAGGAGCATAATAAGCAGACTCCTTGATTTGACTTGGCGAATCTAATGCCTTATTCAATTTCAATCACAATATTAGAATCAGAGAAAACTAGACCCATTAACAAAGATAAAAGCAACATCCAATATCACACATCAGAACCACAGCACGAACAAAATTAAGAGGGATAATTCATCAAGAAAGACAGTATAAATACTATGACATAGTCATATAGTTTAGTGATCATGGGTCGAATGATTTATTAACTTCCATAGATATGATCTTTAAAAGCTCCATTCCATTATTGTCCAAAACAACGTACCTCACAAAGAATAGAAAGCATTGCTCGCGGATCACAGGTTGAAACAAACTGGTCTATCACTTTCTCAGCAATTTCCAAGCATTTATCCGAGAGGACTGCAAACCTCGAAGCTGCCTTAGGCATTTCAAAGGACAGAGCATCAACTGTTTCCTGCCCCCATTCACAAGTCACAACCAATCAGTTAACTTCGCCAAGCAAATTAAAACACACAAAGAAAAGGGGAAAAGTTTCAAGAAACAGAAAAACCTCATCCAATGAAGAAGAACAAATGTGTTTGTAAACTTGCCAAAGAACTTCATCTGGGTTTCGTACGGGAGCTTCGGAGAAAAGGGCCTTGTTTGCAGCATCTTCTTCATCTGGGATTGACAGGGCAGCTTCGGAGATTGAATCAAGAAACTTAATAAGATCCGAGACCGAGTGTTCCTAAAAATTCAACAACAAAAGTTGTGATTGTTACTCTTCGTTTCCCAAGCTAAAGAGGCCTAAACCCAGAAGAGTAAAAAGGAAAAATCTTACTTGGGATAACGAGTCAAGAATCTCCCGAAGACGAACATTTGAGGAGATTTGCAGAATCTCCGGTTCCGATAAACGCTTGTCGTCGGCGATCTCCGGTGATATTGCTCCGTTCAGGGTTTGGAAATTCATCGTTTCTGTTAAGGATTTGTTTGGGAGATGGGAATTGATCATGGTGAAGTAGGAATCGAAATCGATTTCGCAGCAAATTCGTGTTTGATTTTAGTTGAAATCTATATCTTCTTGGAGGGAAGATGAAGAATAGGTTTCTTGAAGTGGAAAATCTGTTTCAAATTATTTTCTTACAATTTTCCTGAGGCAAAAAAATAATTATTATTATTATTATTATAAAAAACAAAAACCGCGCTACCGGGTCATGTGTGTTCGAACCGACCCGAACCGACATAAGGGAAGAGGACTATATATAGAGACCCAACTCCTAAGTCATCATCTTCAAGAGTTTCAGATCCTTCTGGAACGCCAGCAAGTCAAGCCCTAGCTCATCCGATCTCCCAACTCCAATTCTTCATCTCTAAGGTTCGTTCTTTCTGGCTTTTTCAGTTCCTTTCCATTTCGAATCATGGCTACTTCACAGTTTCTTTCTACGATTGAAATTTAATTAGGGGTTTGATTTTAGTTCGTTTCTTTCGAATTTGGAATTTATAGTTTTAGGGTTAGAAATCACGGGTCTTTGATAACTGAGAGCAATCTGTTATTGTATTTTGTTTATAGATTCTCGTTGTTTGTGTTGGTGCTGTTGGGGCTGGTCTTCCGGTCTTGAAGGTCTGATTTTCCTGCAAATAAGGTAAGAAAGGCGAATGACAAAGGCATAACTATATTTCTGAATTTTATTTTTATCTTTCTTTGAAGTTCAACCAATTCTTGGATCCACTATATGTGAGTTTTTCCCATAATTATGATATTTATTAGGATCTTCTTATGTAATTCGGATTATAGCTTTAATAGTTGGCTTAGGAGCTTCAATCAACCTTTGTGTTATAAATGGCTTGAGAAAATGTGGTTAGGCGGGGGCTAGAACCATATGAAGGAAATGAGTAAAAAGTTTGAACATTTGGATGAAACAAAAAGGTCCCCCTTGACTACACGTGGCTCCGTTACTGCTTGATAGTTTGTTCATCTGTTTTATTTAACCTGTTATGGCAATGTTGTGTGAGACAAGTGACGGTTATAGCATGTTATAGTCTTCTTTCTTAGGAGTAGGAGGATTGGACCTGTGGAATGTTGCTTACCATAGTTCTAACTTCTAACAGTTTAAAAGAAACAGCCCATTGTGGTTTTAGTATGCCTTTCCAATATCTGGAGTAGTGGTTGGGGATAGAAATTTGTATGCAATGAGATACGAGAGAAAGAAGCTTTCATCATCCCACATGTGTTGTGATTTTTATCTCTTCCTTTGTGATTTTTATGTGTCGAACTGTCCCTTATTGAAAAAAACTAACATTGTTCTTTCTCTTTTGTGAGATGCACTTCCGGTCATCATCATACCAAAATGCAGATATTCTTTTGGTTTCTGTATTTAAATGGATGCCAAGAAATTCATGCAACTTGTGGAGGAGAAGAAGAAAAGAGCTTTGGAAAAGAAGGAGGCCCCTTTGAAATGGGAGCAGAAGCTGGAAGCTGCTGCAAAGGCTGACGATGAAGCCAAAGAAAGGAAAAGAAAGGCTGCAAAGCATAAACGAAGATCTGTTTCTGAGTCTGATAGTGACAGTGACAGTAGCAGTGGGGATCGAAAGTCTCGTAAAAGAAGACACAAGAAGCACAGGAAGCATGCCCACTCTGATTCAGGGGACAGTGATAAGAGGAAGGAGAAGAAATCTAGGCGAAAGCCAAAGAGAAGATCTTTGAACTCCGATGATGATAGCATTGATGATTATGAGTACAGTTCTGATGAAGATAGGAAGAGGAAGAAGCATAGCCACAAAAGGCACAGGCATCATGATTCTAGTTCAGATTCTAGTGCTTCTGATTCTTCTGGCGGAGAGGATGATGCAGTTAAGAGGAGAGGTCAAAGAAAGCGCCACAGACACCATCACCGATGTGATTCTGATGCTACTAATTCTTCTATTGATGAGGAAAAAAGACGAAGGAGAAGGCATGCGAAGCATCACAAACGCCACAGGCGGTCAGACAATGGCTCTTCAGATTCTTTTTGCGACGAGGATGATGGTGCACCTCGAAGGAAAAGTGATGTTGAGCATTATAACCATCATCGACGATCGCTTAGTACCGACTCAAAAAAATCAGATTCTGATTTTCACAGAGAGAATAGGAGAAGTCAATCTCTAGGGAAGTTGTCAGATGATGATCGCGAAGATGCCGGGAAACAAATGAAGCACAAGAAAGGTGGACACCATCACCACAAGCATCGGCACCATCACTCTGTTGGAGAGGAACAAGTGGAACCAACTGAAAAACCCATGGAAGAAGACCGAAACACAAGGGCTAACAATACTAATGATGGTCAGAATATTGATTGAGACATCGCAGATAAGGATTTATCTGTTTTCTGCACTGATGTTTTATGTACTTGACAATGGATAACATTTGAATGACTACCGTACTTTATTACCGATTCAAGATGATCCACCTCCTTTAAACATTCAATGTTAATCTACTCTATTTAGCTGTTAAGAAATTATTGTTAGTGGCATATTATGCTTGTGACATAGTTTTAACAGAATTTACTCACAAGGGCCTGTAATTATCGAAAGTAGAGGCTTTATTATATATGAAAGAAAATTAGTGTAAAATCCAAAGTGAACAAATTGACAATAGAAATGTTACT
>WUAT03030995.1:0-14054 GCA_010015005.3 Ulmus americana
ATTTGGTTATGCAGAATGGATGAAATGATGCGTGGACAAAGGGGTTGGAGGGAGTTAGCTGTTTTGGGAGATAAAATAAACAGGTTTACAGGCATGATAGAAGGGTTGATTTGGTCTCCAAGGAGTAGTGAGAGTAATGACCAAGTTGATGATTGGGCTTTTGAGGAGGTAATCCCCGAAACAAAAAATGTTTGACAAGTTATCACTGTTACCTAGGACATACGGTAATTTGGTTGGTCCGGTTTTTTTATTTTTTAAATTTTTTGATAAGCTTGGTTGGTCCAGTATAATCCTATATTCATAATACTTACTATCAGGGGATCTTCCTTTTGAAAATTGGTTTCAAAATTGTCATCTGATGTGCACATGGTTGGCAGGGGCCTCATTCTGATTTTCATGGTCCAACTTCTGGGAGCACTGCCTGTGTTTCGATTATTAGAAACAATAAGCTTTTTGTTGCAAATGCTGGTGATTCTCGTTGTGTCATATCCAGAAAGGGGCAGGTAATTTATTTTTTCATTTTAAAAATCGTTTCTACGGCTAACTGTTTAGGGAATCTTACTTGAATGAATTGTGATATGTGATGACCATTTTGATTATGCTCCATCAATTATTGAAGATCTATTCCAATTTTGGCTTGTTACCATTATACTGTTCATTGTACTCAAAATTTATGAGAGTCAGAGACATATGGTTTTTCATATTTCTATGCACTTGAATTTGTTGACATAATCTTTGAGTCTCTTTGGATTCTCTTTATCAGGCATACAATCTGTCGAGAGATCACAAACCTGATCTTGAGCTTGAGAAGGAGAGAATTTTAAAAGCTGGTGGTTTTATCCACGCAGGACGAGTTAATGGCAGTTTAAATCTTGCAAGGGCCATAGGTACATTAACTGCCTCCACATGACCCCCATATGCTAGCTTTCAATAACTTTTTATTTTTATTTTTATTTCTTGAATACAGATTGACATTTTCATTCTGGAGCTGCTGATTGCTTAGTCCTTTTTCTTAAACCAGTGGATGTGATAAGTGGAACTACCTCAGAATGACTGAGAACATACACATGCTTGCATCTTTGCATGCAAACAATGCAAATTTATATGCATGCACTAGAATTTTTGTAGACATGTTGCTTTAAGGCTCACGCTTTGATTAATTTTCCATATACTTCAGGGGACATGGAATTCAAGCAGAACAAATTTTTGCCTGCTGACAAGCAAATTTTAACTGCCAATCCAGATATAAACACTGTATGTATGCATGCATCAGTAATCTGATACATTTATTGTTTTGTTGCATAATTTCCCTTTTCACTGTGGTGCATTTTCTCCCGTGTTGAATTTCTTAAATATTTTCCATCAGGTTGAGCTTTGTGATGATGATGAATTTATTGTGCTAGCATGTGATGGTATCTGGTATGTGTCTCATGCTTTCCCTTTCAATTTAGGTCGAAAGATTCTTATATCCCATGAGGAAATTGTCTCTTTTAGAAATATATTTTCAGTTTTATGAGTAGATGCAACGAAATCTACTCTTGATTTACAATGATCCATTTTCTTTTAATAACTAGTTTGAGTATAAAGTTATTATGACATATAATGATGGTGTTCTTTTTTAATTGCTTGCAGGGATTGCATGTCAAGCCAGCAACTTGTAGATTTTATACATGAACAGCTAAAATCAGTAAGTTAAATCTCTCTACCTGAAACATAATAAACCCATTTGATTGATGTTAAGTAACTACCTTTCACTCCACCCATCAATTTGAGATAAGATATAGATATTCTTAGAACTGATTATCAGTAAGGGATTCTCGGTTTCTGAGAGTACCTTTAAGGAGACGAGAAATTCATTTATGTTTGTACTTCTGATCAAAGATACAATACAATAGCTTTTGGCCAGTGTTTTCTGAAATAAAATTTTATTTCTTTCATGTCCACCAGCATCATTACTTGGACGTTATCTTTATTTAATCTGGAAACTTTTTACTTAGTTCTTTTTGTTGCCCTTCTGCTAAGCCATCCGAGATTTTCAAACGCATAAAAAAGATTGCTCTAACTCTAGTGGGTTTGGCAAGGTGCTATTTATTTTCCTTTAAGCCAAAAGCAAGAGGGACTGGCATCGTTTAATGGACTTTATGCTGTTTGTGTGACACAAGCAAGTATAATAGCACTTCTTATAACACTACTATTATTCAAATGTTAATGAAATTGGACATGGCCAACATAATTAACTAATAAAAACTTGCCAAGTTATGCTGAGTTATTTCCAGTAAAAGTCTTGTATGTGGGAAGGGGAATGCTTTATTTGACTCTCATTTGTAAATGATGCAGGAAAAGAAGCTATCTGCTGTATGTGAGAGAGTTCTGGACAAGTGTTTGGCACCCTCAACAGCTAATGGAGAAGGATGCGATAACATGACCATGATCTTGGTACAATTCAAGAAACCCTTACTGTCCGCTTCTTCGTCTGCAGATGAGCAGCAATCCTCGTCATCCTCACCATCCGAAGCAGCTGACTCTGAATCAAAACCCGGGGACTCTGAATCAAACTAGTCGCTGCTGTTCTGCCCACAAAATCTGATCCTGTATAGAGATCCCTGGTGAAATGAGACTGAAATATGGACCTCTTTTTAATTGTGTAATTGTAGATGGTTTAGCATGACACTGGTGAGGTAGCTCAATTGGAAAATTTGATTCTGTTTGTTTGTAGTCTCTGGAACTATTTACACATTTCTGCTTCACTACTTGTACAGATTTTCATCCCACGAAATCTTTGAACAAACAATGTGGCATGGAAGGTCTTTATGCACAAATGTTTCATGTTTGTCCAAGTTTTCTTGTTCTTTATGCTCAAATTTTCTGAGGAAAAAAACTTGTAAGAAATAAAAGTTGGGAGTTCTATTTATCAAAAAAAATTGACTTTCCATATTTAGCTTGATAGCCATTGCTGTAATTACGAAAAATGAAAATCCACCGAGGGTAGTTTATATTTGGGATTGTAACTAAAATAAATATATGTGAACAAGAGATTGTAATAAAAATAGAAAAATGAAGAGATTTTATGTGATTAGTATGCCGTAGTTTTCGTATATCTCAAAAAATATATTCATTTTTAATAATTTCAAAAAATTCTCAAAGTTATATTTTTAACTATTTAATACCATAAGTTAAACTTAAATTAATTGTTGAATTTTTAAAAATAGTCAATTCACCCTTACTCTTATTGTGGATATATAATGTTTTAAGGTATTCTTGTTCCCAAACAAAATTTATTTTATTTTTTATTAAGTTTATAGCACATAAAACATAATTCCCCCAAAAAAAAAAAAAAAAAATTTCAAAAAATTAAATTCAACAAAAGTGTATTTTAGACTGTACATAATAAAAAGTGAACCAAAGTAAATAGCTAGAAATCCAATTATAAGGGTATGTTTTGGGATTATTGAAAAATAAAGATACTTTTGAGAATAAACGCAAACTACGTGTTACTAAGATAAAAACCCAAATGAAAAACGAGAAAAAGGGGGGAAACGAAAAGAAGGTGCGAGAACAGAAACACTTGGGAGTGGAGTGGTAGTGAGGCAGAGGAGAAAGTATCCAAATGAAAGTAGAAAGGGAAATGGAAATGGGGGTTTTCTCGGCAAACCCTAAATCCTTCAAAATCCACAGAGAATCTCCGTTAGCTAGCAATCTCAAATCCGCCATTTCCACCAAGCTTCACGATTTCCTCGCTAATCTCACCGACGACATTCTCGCTGTAACTATACTTTCTTTGTCTGATTCATTCTACTTTCTTCCCATTCTTTTACCGAATTATCATCAAGATAATGTGTGTTTGTTTCGGGATTTTTAGGATTATGTCACAATTCTGGTGTGCAATGGAAAGAATCAATATCAGGCAAGAGAGTATTTGGATGCTTTCCTTGGAACAAAGAGCGAAGAGTTCGTATCTTGGTATATACTTTTTTTTTCCCTCAAAATTTCTCCATTTTTTGCTTGTAAATATGAAAATATGATTCATAACAAGATAATTTGGTTCTGAAACGTAAGCTTGTTTGATATAATTGTTTATTGGTAGAAGTTTGAGTATGGGTTTGATTAGATTTAAAATCCGTATATTGATTATGTAGGTTATGGGGTCATCTTATGACTCATAGTCATCTACGGGAAACAGAGAAAGATTTATTGAATCCAAGTTCAGTTTCTGTTTCGGGTGGCCAAAGTGGCGGGAGAGACAAAGGTTCAAAAATTCACAGGAATGGCGGCTCCAGCCGTGCTGACAAATTATTGGTAATATTTGTAGCCCTTTAGTTGTTTGTTTACGTTTGAAACAGTTTTTGGATTACAGGGTTTACTTATATAGTTGCTTGCAACAATAACAGACAAAAGATAAGCGGAACAGTCGTCCTGCTTTTTCTAATGATAGGGAACTTGCTAAAGGCACTCTAACTTGTCCGCTCTTTGCTGCCGCTGTAAAGGCAGTGAGTACTGAGATGGGTTTGCCCAATACACGCAGATATGAGATCTCAAGACGAGTTGAAGCAGCTGAGAGTATTTTTGGCAATTCTTTCACATATGATTCTTCTGAAAAAGGGGTTCCTTCTGTGGTTTTAAACAATAGAAATCAACACACTTTGTGTTTGAATAAATCAAAGCAGGTTAGCTGAACCAAAATTTTTAATTGGGCTTCTCAATGGTTCTTAACAAATTTTTCTTCATTAACTTTAGCATATGTTTTTGAGTAGATTCTTGAGCGTAAATGCATTGGGTTGTCTAAAGAGCTCTTATCCCTATCAGCAAGAGATTTCGCTTTACAAGATAAGCAATCTTCTGAATCAGGTACTATGTTGGTGACAATATATGCTTGCTTCGTGCATTTTCATTATATTCTTGTATATACATGTTCACGCAACCTGCAAGCTACAACATACACTTGTTGTAACTTTTTTAGTTTTTTGTTTTACCATGCAGTTCTTCCTTTCTCCGGACAAACTTGTGTCAGTAATGTCTTAGAGAGAAGTATTTCCCTGAGATCTGTTGGTGTACCTACCCATTGTACTGAAAAGCCTGGGCGTAGTGTTTGGGATAGACTGGGAAAACCGGAGGGGAATAGTGATGATTTGAATGTTCTTGGCTATGTGAAGCAAGATGAAGTGCCTAACCAGCATGCATTATTAGCTTCTGGGCTTGCTTGTGAAGTTCCCAACCTTGCTGAGAGGCCTGGATGTTACAATAATCCTGCTGAAAATGAAAAGTCAAAGTATGGTGTTATTGCAACTTGTGAACCTCATCTTGCAGATAACATAAGACAGAAGAGGCTTTTTGGAGAAATCAGTACTGGCCCAAGTACTGGTTCACTTACTTTGGCGTGTAAGCGGAAGACGGATCATCTAGCCAATTACATTCCTCAGCATGTCAAGAAATCAAACTTGATCACCAAAGATTTAAATGCCGATCCAAATAAGGTTTTCGTATGTCCTTATCTTGATTAATCATGCATATAACTCATCAATAAAGAACAGTGCGTGGCTTCTAATCTCAAACTGTGCAAGCTATGAGGATGGGAATTATGTAATAAATTCCATTTTAAGACGATCTTTGTTTTATTTAAAATTAATTTTGGACAGAATTTGTTTTACTGTTATTAGCAAAATAAGGAAACAAAAGAAAGTATAATTGGTTTGTTGCTTACCGTGAAGAGTGACTTATTTTCTGTTTATCTTGGTTAGAGTTTTGAAGTGTTCAAATCCTTTGATTCTGCAGAAAATGCTTGCCGTGAAGCAGAAACTGCAGCAAATAGAAATGGAGATGTCAAAGCTTCGGTCGAAGCAGGCGGTGATGGAAAAGGATGGAAAGCATAGTCTTTTGTCAAGTGCTAGTAAGGCTATGTCATGACTTAAGTAATTTTATTTAATTGTAGAACTTATTTACTCTATCTAATTGCAATTTAATTTTGTCAATATTTAAAAGAGAGATCTCTGCTTTCATTATAATCAGTAGATTGAAGACCAAAAAAAAAAAAAAATGAAAAAGAAAGGTGGAGTTGTGGTGTGCAATTCTGAAAGCTAATGATCTTTGACTTGGCTAGGAAAAAACAAAAACTAAGTAAAAAACAAATGATAATCTCTGCACAAAGTAATGGCTTTAATTCTTTTTCCACCCTTGTTCTTGGCATCCTCAACCTACAATTATTTTTCTTTTAACTTTGCTTTTAATAGTTCTCTTTGCATGATGCACTTTCATTTGGTTTTTTGTAATATTATAGATGTACGCCTGTGTCCCTTACATGTTTTTATAATCACTGTCAAAATAGATGAGAGAATACTGTTCTGTTATTTGGTCTCTGTGTCCCTGACACGTGTGTATAATCACTGTCAAAATAGATGAGAGAATGGAATACTGTTCTGTTATTTGGTCTGTCTGTGTCCCTGACATGTGTGTATAATCATCGTTAAAATAGATAAGAGAAAGAAATGCTGTTCTGGTATTTGTACAGTATATATAGTACTAGGCAGAATTTGATTTCATGCATTGATGAGGAACTTAAGTGGAAAAAAGAAAAAAGCTTGGTAACATGATTAATTTTTTATTGAGTTCTGAATATATCTTTGTTAAATGTAACCAGATGTATTGTATTTGGTCTATGTTTTCTGTTATTTTTCTGATTCAGAACGCAGAATTTTCTTTTTGGACTGAACCTTCCTATTTAATGACTATTGTTCAAAAGTTTCAATCTTTGAGCCAAAGTACCATTCACTTGGTGTTTTTGCAGGTGAATTAAAGCACCCAGAGGAAGATATTGAGTCAAGAACTATATTTGTTACAAATGTAAACTCAACTAAACATTGTATATTCCTTTTTCATCATTAAATGGATTTACACAGACTTTCTAATCCTTTTTCCTGCCTATATCCCATCCTCGGTTTTCTGTTGTTTTTTCATGTTAGCAAGCCTTTCTGATAGATATTCTATAATGACTATGTTTTAGGCCTGTCACGGGCCAAGGTTGTCTGGTTTTTATGCAATAAAGATGTGATAAACGATACTGTTGGGTTTCGCTCAAAATGTTTATTGAAAATGCATAATTATTTCTTTATATACCATAATATGTGATTACTGGAGTTTGCTAACATATATTATTTGGGGGTGTGACAGGTACATTTTGCAGCAACAAAAGAAGCTTTGTTCTCTTATTTTGGCAAGTGTGGTGTCATTGTTGATCTGATTATATTGACCGACCCATTAACTGCTAAACCAAAAGGGTATGTATGTTTTTCTTTATGAGATAAATACTGACAAAATATACAATCTGTACAATGTTATAAAGAATGGGACAGGTGATGACATTATCTTTTTTTTTCCCTTCCTTAGATCTGCTTATGTTACTTATGCTAGCAAACAGTCTGTTGACCAAGCAGTGGAATTAAGCGGGACAACATTTCTTTCAAGGATTTTGAAGGTATGTTGCTTTTTCTTCGTTCAACTGATGTGTTACAACTTACAAAGACCAAGAATGAGAATGCCTTTTATGAGATTGAGATGGTTGAGGTTAGAAAACCTGAGAGTCGTGTGTTACCTTGCTCACATAGTAATTTATATATGGGTTATGACTTTTCCGGTATGTCTCTTCTCTTACTTGCAATTTGGTACTCAACAAGCTCGGGAAATAGAGAGGCATAGAAATTGAGGGACCATATGAGTTGAATGATTTTCTAGAGGAATATTAAGAGAGCTATACAGTTTTCTAGTGCTACTAATTGTTTATTTGTATTGACAAATGAATTTTTTCAATTCAACTCGGAAGAAAAATCAGCAATATTGCTTTTGCGTCTGTGAGATAAAGTATGGCAATGGAATTTTAAATTGCTTCAAATGATTTTCTTGACACCTGTTCTGGGCTGTCAAGGATATATAAATATAATCTGAGTATGTAACCGTTTAAAATTCATCGTTTCTGGCATGAGCTCTTATTGTCTCTTCGTGTATCTATCTTTTTGTCTTCTCTCACCTTCAATCTTATAGGAACATTTACAATATAAGTCTGATTTTGTCGGTAGAGGACACTGATACTATAGAGATCTTAATTAATTTAGGTGTTTGAGATTTGTCTTTAAATGACCAACTTTGAGACTGAAGTTCGTCAAAAGGCATGATAGATTTTGTTCTCACCATAATATTCTTTTGTCTAGGTTGTTAGAAAGGCTGAAGCAGCATCAGCACCAATCCAACTTTCTGGGAAGCCTACCCAAGTACCATTACCATACAGGAAGAAGAAAGCTGTCCCCATCAACTCCGGTCTACAATGGCGAAGAGAGAATGTACAGAGCAGCACTAATTCCCTCAAAGAGGGCAGTACTTAAAGCTACAGAGCCGCCTGTAGCTGCGAAATGCTTAGAAAGACGGGAACACTAATTCACTGAAAGAAGCTTCGAATTTTAGAAGAATCTCCTGAGGCATTGACACAATATTTAGATGTAATTTTTGTTAAACACTTGACACTACCAGGCTCTACTAGTACTATCTGGATGTTGTGAATATGATAGGAATTATTAGTTTGACACGGCCTAGCTGTCTAGAATCAGGATGCAGAAATATCTTGGATGCAATTTGGATGTGTAGGTTTTGTAAATTCCTCTCTCTTAGAAAGTACAGACTCTTGTACATCTTAATCTCCCTGTTTCATTCGGGTTGAGTTCTTGTTTTGATGCAAATAGTTTTAGTAGTATTTCTTGTGATGATTGACACAAGTTTATAAAATGATTCATTCTGTATGAACCAATTCCAACTAAGGTAGAAGAGGTGGCAGCAAGAGAAGGCAAAAACGACTTGTCGTTTATCACTAGACCAATCTTGCAACAACATGCAAATGCAGTTAATAACAAGTAAATTGTACACATCATTTATTATTTTTGTTCCACTAGAGTTAAAATGTTTGTTTAATCATTAAAAAAAAATGCAATAGGGGATGTTGGTCTAAAATTAAAAGAGTATGATTTGAGTCAAAAAGTAGAAATGGGATTAAACAGTTATGGTTGGTAAGAAAGTATTTATAAAGGTTAGATAGGTAGATATATTGGATATTTCGTCTCATTCTTCATTCCCTTTGAATTGATTGACTTTGAAGGAAGAAAATGACTATGCTTATGTGATTTTACACAGCACCAACCACTAAAATGACTAAGCTTATTATAATAATGATTCAAACACTAGTTGATGAAATTACATCCTATAACCCTTTTTCGTAATCTGTTACAATTGCACATCCCTTTTAAAATCATTCTATATGTACCTCTCTGTTTTTGTATAAAATACTATTTTACCCCTTTATGTTCGGGTATTTATCTCAGTTTCTTTGTAATATGTTATTTTTTGGAGGGTTAAAATAGGTAAAACAAAAGTTGCACATTTGTAATGGATTTAAAACAAGGGTATAAATGTTTTAATGCCTCATTTTAGGGGCATTTCTGTAGTTCTCCCTGCTCTGTTTGGTAAGAAGGAGAGAAAACAAGGGTATAAATACTTAGATGATGTAATGTTCTCTTCTATTTTTCATTCTATCCGAAAGCCTTCTCTACCAAGAGTAGTTGGATTTTGAACCCATTTCTCTCATTCTAAACAAGGGATAAACGAACAAACATGTACAATTTTTTATGTAATTATTTATTTTTGGTTATGAGACTTATGACTCTCACATTATTAAACTTGAAAGAAAATTTTCCCAAGCTTCTGGGACCTAACCCTTAAACTCTACCCTTCTCCCGCTAAACTAGCCCCAGCTCCATCGATTATATACTACAATTTATTACAATGTAGCAAAGTAAGATGTATTTATGCACACAGAAGAACAAGAGGAGGTAAAAGAAAAATAATCTACTACAATTTTCTTGTTAAGGAAGAAGAGTTACATTTATACTCATCATTACATAGCTGTGAGAGTTGATCTAAACTGATTAGAAACAACATTCTTAATTTTACCGATTAATCGTGCTCGTTTATTGGTACAATACTTGTTCAACTTTGGCTGAAACAAAGAGCTCAACATAGTCTCCAAACTTTGTGCAGTGTGTTTCACATACTTTCCAGCATTTGCATCTTCTTCGACCGAAACTCTATACTTTTGTATGTAGCTTCTGTAAACTGGTACAACTGCTTGCACCAAAAGTTGACACACTTTCTGCCTCAAGCTTTCGTCCGAGATCACCCAATTCGCGTGCTTCTCATAGCTTTCCTCAAAGGCCTCTGTGAAGTCCTTGAGCCTTTTCTTGTCCAACTCTTGATTGTTAGAATCTCTAGCCATTGAGAGCGAGATCAAACCCTTTTGGCTCAAGAGAGGTAGAAGCTTTCCCCAACTTTCTCTCAAGTAGAGAGCCGCGTAGTAGTCTTTGTACTGCTCGTGTGCTCCTAACCACGAGTCTCCCATCATTTCTCCCAGCTTTGTTCCTCTCAAGTTGCAGAAATGGCAGTGATTGTTCATCATGAAAAGGTAGGAAAGGGAAATATCCGCGTAGGCCTTCGACCATGAGTCCAAATTCAGGCCTATTTCCTTCATTATGATGCAGAATTGGTTTGAAAGAAGACTCTCTTCGTACTTCTCTTCCTTCCATCGTTGATTTATCGCGAGAACTTGCGTCAAAACTGGCCTGTAATCATCCCCAAGAAGCTTATTGCAATAGTTTGTCACAAACATTACTAGTCTTGGGACACTACCATCCGAAGGTGGATGAAATTGTCTCTGCAATCCAACTTGGACAGGGAGTTCCCAGAAGATGTCACAAGCCCCCTTCACAACTTTCTCGATGAGATCTTTCGTTACAGTTTGAACATTCAAGCAAGATTGAGCGCCAAAAAGCCGGTTGAAATCCAATCTTAGATCGTTCAAGACTTTGAAAATGTCCAACATCTTCAAGAGCTTGATGGGATCCTTTTTCATGGCGGCAACTTTGTTTCCGAATTGGAGGAAAGAAATAATAATCCCCGAATTGATGGCGATTTTCGCGAAGCAATCCGATCCAATCTTCTCAAACACCTCGTTGCTGAGTTTGAACTCGTGTTCATACACATGTTTCACAGCAAACTCCAACTGCTTTCCCCAGGTAGTAATGTAACTCTCTATATTATCATAGTCTAACGTCTCAGTCTCAACATCGAGATAATCTAAATCAAGAACTTGTAATCTCCTTCTAACATTGGAAACCCGAACATCAACGAACAAAGAAGTAGAATTCTCGAGCTGATCATTATCATTAAGCCTCTCGATTATCAATTTCAGCTTGCGAATCACAGAAACCGGCATGGGAAGCAACTCATCATTCTCTGTTAACAGGCTACTGAACTCACATTCTATCTTCTCCAAAGCAACAGCTAGAGGCCCTCCATTGAGACGAGCATCTTCCTCCATAGCGTGTAACTGCTCCAAGATTCTGAGAGCCCTTTTCGCATACAAGAACGACTTGTAACTCCGAACCCCATTGCTTTCGAGCATTTCATGAATTTCTTTCAGCCATTGGATTGCGAGAGAAGAATTGTTGGCAAGAAACCTCAAGGCTTCTTCAAATCTTTTCACAACAGAGAGGTAAGAAGAGAGATTGGCCTTCGGGTCTGACAACAAGAGAGAGCTCTCGAGCTCGCGAACAGCATCATAAACTCGAAGAACAGCGGCAGCAGGGCCAATGGCGCAGTCAATTTGGTTCAAAACCGTGGCATGAGTGGTTTTGCACATGCAAAATGATCTAGCTTCGGCTTCCAAAGATGAGAATCTTTGGTTCATCTCGTGCAATCTCGAACCAGTTTGATCAATAGAAGCAGCCAGATGTTTGGAATTCTCCAAGCTAGACCTCAAGAGCTGCCTAGCTGCTTCCATTTTCTCAAGATTTCTCATCTCTGCCATGGCCATCCCAGCTTTCAGGAGCAGATAGAAATAGCTATTTGCAATAGAAGTCATATTAATGCATTTTATCATACAAAAATAATTATCATAATTAAGAATTAATAATGAGGATTTATTATATTTTAGAGAAGAAGTAAAGAGTATACGAGTGGTTTATCTTTTGGTTCACTCATTAACTTTCTTCACCAAACTCAACAAATGGAGTTAAAAAGAAGAGCAGCAATGTTCAAACCAAACCTCACTTGCAAGGCCTCCAAGCAAAAACTTCAACCACCAATACCATCCTCTTAAATCTTAATTTTTTTCTTGGAAATTAATACAAATATGAAATATCCATGCAAAACAAGAACAAAATCCAAAGCAAGTACAAAACTTTTGAAACTCTTTGCGTATAAACAACCCTCAACTAAGTCGTTTAAGCCACTTGACCTACCATATGTACACTACAACTTTGCAAACTTTCCCTTTCATTTTTTGTTTATTATTATTACTAGGACTTTTTTTTTATTATTACTATTTTAATATGATGTAATTAGATTTTAATTATATATATTGATGTAAAATAACTTTTTATGAAAGAAGAAAATTAAGAAGGGCATAAAGATGATATAAAATATAATAATCTAATAATGATAAAATAATTGGTATAAACTATCGTGATGAAAGAAGTTAAAATGATGAAACTGACAAACTATAATGACCAACTTAAGAAATATAAAATTAATACAAAATTTCAAGACTTTATATGTCCTAAAAGAAAATTTGAAAATATATAAAGAAAATTAAGAGCTATAAAATTTGGTAAAAAAAAATATTTGGACCAAATAAATTAAGAATGATAACATAATTGTTACAAAATATCATCACCGAAATAGTTAAAATGATAAAATTAATATAAAATAACAATACCAAAAAAAGAAATAAGTTAAAAATAATAAACTATTATCACTTCATCTTAGTTGCATTTTTTTTGTTAAAAATTTTGGCTGATTTGTTTTGTTTATAAATTTAAGTTTTTTTTAAAGATTTCTTACTATATTGTGCTTTTTTTGGGTCATAAGAAAATGCCATAATTGTCTTGCCAAAATTTGAAAAATATAAGAGAATACTGAAAAAGGAAATTTTAGATATATAAATGTATACTAGTAATACAAACTTTCTAGCTAAACATCAGAAAAATATCAAATCATATTTTCCTAACGGTAATTGTAGAAAGAAAAAAAAGAAGCCATATTGGTGGGCCTTGATGATGCTTGTACTTCGAAATTTGTGATAAAATGTATTGTTGGATCTGTTAAAAAGAGAATTGTTAATTAAGTTTAAGAAAAAATATCATTACTCTGACGAAAAAAGAAAAAAATATCATTATTGAATATTAATAACGGTGTTCACTGTAATTTTAAAGTTATAATAACTATTTGAAAAAGAAAAAAATGTGTATAGGAAGGAGATTTTGTGTAAGGGTTTATACAAATAAAGGTGTTCTATGTATTTTAAATTGGGTTAATTATTCCTACTGAAAGGTATTGATACTCGAAATTCGTAACAAAAAAAATAATTTTAGACAAAATTCATCATTATAGTAGCCGCTTTTATTATTTTCAGCCCAAAATATTTCGAACACTGTTGGATCCGGTGTAAGACAAGTGGGCTCTAATGCCCTTTCAATTTTTAAAATAGTTCATTTAATATATAAATAAAATAATTAATTATTTAAATTTTAAATATTATTTTAATTTAAACCTCTGCTGAAATCACATGTTAGTTGGACTTAAGTCTATTTTCTTTTGAAATTTGAAAAAGTTTTTTGTTTTTTGTTTTTTTTTTTAATGGGGAATTGACGGAGTAGAAAGTGAGGGTTAATGTCCCCTCAAATTTTGAAATAGTTTATTTAATATATAAATAATAAAATTAATTATTTAAATTTTAAAAATTATTTTAGTTTAAAGCCTTGGGAAAACAAAAAGGTAGGCACAAGTCTAATTTTTATTATTTTTTAATTTATTTTGGGAAATGGGGGAATTGAGAAAACTAAAAGTCACAACATTATTGTTATCCGAGGGAATTAATGAAGAAAACTTCTCAAAAAAAATTGAATTGATATTTAGTAAATTAATCCAAATACATTTACGAGTTTAACAAGTTTCTTGATCTTGAAGTC
>WUAT03031104.1:0-14041 GCA_010015005.3 Ulmus americana
GTGTCAGCACAAGAAGATACGGGGGGCACATAATAAGAGGCACAACCTCATGAATTTGAACCATCACTTCTATGGTCGAACGGGCTACAAAGGGGTTGAACTCATAATTGTAACTATATATTTCGATTAAGATTACTATTATCGACCAAAACTTTTTGTTTGTATATACGCTAACTTTTATTTTGTATTTTTTGAACAGAAAAAGAGAAAAGGTTCTACAGTACCTATACCAAAAAGCGAGCTTTGGAAAAAAAAAGCTCGTAATGACAAAAAGGATAACTTTAGGGATGAAGCTACCAAGAAGGTTGCCAAGAGAATCAACAAGTTGTCGAACAGGCAACTAAGGGGGAGATTACCCCTAGCAACCGTAATGACATATTGAAAATGGTGCTATGGATGGATGGCCACCTAGGACATGTTAAGGCGAGCTCATGGGCTGCCATTTGGCATACCACGAGGAATGAGTTATCACCCTCACGTCAGGATCGACTATGGTCTGAGATGTAGCATTACAAGACTTTGTGCGAGAGCCTTCGTAAAAGAATGAAATTGTTGGAATCTCAGATGACAGTGTGTGGCTTCCCAATGATGGCATCTTTGATAAGCCCCGATGTTGGTAGTGGGAGAGCTTCCTACAATCCCCCTGAGGCTCCTAAAGAAGCCACACCACAGTCGGACTCCATTGTAAGTGAACTCATTTTGAAAACTTAATTATTTTGTTAATTTTTATTTTATGTCCTTCAGAAACTAACAATTTAATTTTTTTTTGGTTTAGGAGGTGAGGTACAACTTGGCATACAGGTCTATCAAGAATATCATCGTATGTTGGAGGCGATATAGAGAGAGTAGAATCATTACAATTGACACTCAAGAATATGGGGAAGAAATAGTCCATGTCTCCATTGATCTAATGATCAATAAAGATAGCTTGTTTCCATACCATTCAAAGGAGTACGGGAAGGTTGGCCAGGCCGTAGGCACGTTTTTAGCTTGGCATGTAAAGTGGATCCTTCCTTATCCAAAGGTAGTACTTGAAAACTTCATTTTTTTTTTTTTAACTTAAGATGTGTTATTACTATTTAGTAAAATTTATGCTTTAATTTGTACGTTACGTCCAAAAAGAATTCGAACGGATCAACCAATACTTCAAAGCATAGAGTTGTGGCGGAGAAAGGAAAATAAATCGCTACCTCTTTGGGTACTAACCTGAATGGCGGCAGACCATTTTAGCTCTCATCTCCTCATTAGTGAGGAGGGAGTTATCCAATCTGATGTGAACCTTAAATAGTGGGACATCCTCACACTATTACGTTGAGTAAGGAAGATGTCGTCTAATTTTCGAAGCTGGAGGAGATTTCTATAATCTGCATATCTATATATATTAGGTAATAATTTCACAGTAACGATGATTTCACAATTTTTTGTTTTGTCTTCTAATCTTGTTGATGGTTGATGTTATAGCTACTTGCACGAGACATTTGGAGGCAAAGTTTCATCTTTCTTTTTCTTATGTCCGCATCATTTGGCATTCATCGAGAAAAGCGTCAAGGACAACAAGTTATGTCTTGGACGTAATCAAAGACGTGAACTCCAAGTGATTATCTTTAGCACCATACAATTGGGTCCTCGTGTTAATTTAAATTAATCGATATTTATTATTATAGGAATCATTGAATCCTCGTAGTCCTTGATCCATTCAAGGACGAGTATTGGTGGCTCGATCCGTTACAGCAAAGAGCTCTGGACTAACACATTAAACAAGTCATCAACACGTAAATAATAATTTAATTATAGTATTTTATTGCATGTAATTACCGTCAATAATGAATACACTACTAGAATTTCGGGTTTTTATAAGTCTTCAAAAACGCTATCAAAAGTGTCTCTTAGCGTTAAATCTAACGCTAAGACAGCCCCTGTTATTAAAAGTATAGATCTTATCATAGCGTTTTTAAAAACTTATGCTGTTATGCCATAAAAATATATACTATAGCGTTTTTAAAAACTGATGGTAATTGTTTTACCACGTTTTAAAATCGCCGTGTTTCATTATTCTTAGCGTTTTTTAACACTTATCTTATTTATGAGATTACAGTTTTTTTACGCTATGAATATTCGAGTAATAATAAGATATAGATATTTATAATAACATTTTAAAATCACCATCTTTGACGCTATTCTTAACGTCATTTAGCATTTATCTTATTTGTGATATTACAATTATTTTACGCTATGAATGTCTTAATAATAACAATAGAGTGTGGACATCAATTTAAATAAGAATCTCGATACATTGCATGAAAAATTAAATAATAAATAACAACTGAATAAGACCATCTCAAGCTCAAAGGCAATTCTCATAACTAGTATAAGTACAAGTGATTTAGAATCAAATACATACACTTGAACATAGATCTAAGTCTCTACCATAAATCATTCTTTTTGTAAACTGAATGCATACAATTATGTAAACTAAAGGTTAAAAATAACTCAAGGTTATTGGGAAAAAGAAAAAAAAACAAAACCTTGAATCTCCATAACAAAATAGGAAATGACATTATTGCAGCAGTACTTATTGGCGTGCTTGAGCTCTTCATGTCATCTGTCTCTGCTAAAGGCAAGAAAGTCTCCTCAACACTATTTCCTAGTTCATTTGTACCTAGAAGATATTATAAAAATATAAGACACATACGAAAAACTACAGATATAAGAAATTCCATCAAGGCAGCAATATGTAACATTGTAAAAATAAACCATAAAATAGTCACTACTCTACAAATATAAACTAGTGCCTAGGTTAGAGAAAACAGTTCTACAAATTTGATCATCCTATAATTCAATCATCCAAGTAAACATTCCATCAACTCAGAGGATTCAATCAGAAAGCAACTAACTGATATTAGATTTAATAAAAGATCATAAAATAAAATGCAATATGTCATGCATAAAGTAAAATAAATTATGTAAAAATATTGCAGATTGGAATATATATTTATACCTTAAAGTTTTGCGATGAATTCTAAGCTGAGCCCATGTAAAAAAAATATACATACATATATATATATATATGTAATGACTTCCATAAGCCCTTCAAGAGTGTCATAGCCACCTGATGTTTGATTAAAGATAAGTGTCATGTGAAATTTAACTATAATTAAATTTTTTTATTTAAAAAAAGTTCTATCAAATTTATATATACCAAGAGAGCAATAAAAGCATCATTGACGACGAGCCATATCTTAGCTTTCCTTTAATGCATATTTGATAAAGTTCATACTTCTCCAATCAGCTCAATAGTTAACTGCAAACATTTCTCTCACATCACCATCAATCATTAAAAGGATTTAGAAAAAGCTTATTATATATTATTACCAAATCAGTATCCTTCCATTATTTATAGTATTTACGTGTCTATATATACAAGTACTCAACATATATATCCAAATTAAAGGATTTTTGAATAGCTTAAAATTAGAAGATTCTGACTGTACCCATCAAAACCCAAAAAGAGGTCCATATATATATATACACACACACACACTAAGCGCAAGTTGAAATTTGAAAAGATTTCCATATTCTAAAAAGGAAAATAAAAATTTAACAAAGGTTTGAGAGAGGACAAGATGATGAGAACAAAATTGTAGCCTCCTCTCCTCTCTCCAATTTAGTGATGAACAATTTAAACAAAAGCTAAATAAAATTAAACAACAAAAAAGCATCTTTAAGAACACTAAAAAAGTTGATAGCGAAATTAAAGAGAGAAAAAAAAATGAAAAGATTTAATAAGAAGAAAGACAGACAAACAAAAACTAAAGCAAATCTTTTTCCGGTAGCTTTATATAACAAAGCAAACCATATACTATATAATATTATTTTTTGTTTTGTATATATCTATTATGTTTCCTTGGCTGTTTACTTTGGGAGCTTAACTTCATCCTTTTCCTTGCGCATTTCGCTCACCTATATTTGATTTTTTTCCCTCTAATTTGACTAATCGACAATACTACTTAGCTCACTTATTTAGGCTCTGACCCACTATAATTAGTTTGTAGACAAAAATAAAGTTAAAGGAGCAATTACCTGTGAGTAGGAAACAAATCGATTTTCAGTTAATAAAATCATCCCAAGAATATGTACTTAGCAATCGTTATACCACTCTATCTAGAAGAAGAATCAAAATAGACCCCTTTAGCTCCGTAAACTAAAGAGACACATACTACATAGTCACCAAAAAATGTTTTTTTTTTGTTAGAGTTTTTCACGAAACTGAGTGAGAATTATTTAGGGGAAAAGGGAGTGTATTAGCAAAAAAACATTGACTCCAATCAAGCCACAATTGGACCATATATCTTAGAACACATATACCAAATAAATCAAAAATAAACTATTATGCTTGTGTGCTAAACATAGCTAATCCTCTGAAGAACCCCATACAAGATTGAAGATAAAAACAAGATAAATCCGATAAAATAAATCAATAAATAATCAAATACCAGGGATGTGATTGGCATCCAAAGCTGTAACCAGGAAGGCTTCATCAGTAGTAAACCGCATCTGTGATTCACTTAATTAAGAGAAAAGAATGAATCATTTGTTTAATTAAAGTAATCATCATGTGGCAACATCCAACAAAATAAGCCTATCAAGTAGTAAAAAAAGAAATTACCAAATCAAATAGTACCTTGTATGTATGATCAGACCATGTTTAGAATTTTTTCTTCTATATATACCTATCACTTTATTGGCAAGTAGAATACTTACCCTTGAGTCCAATGAAAACAACATTCAAGTGTCTCTTCTTATGTAATACCATCAGCTCTAGTTCATCTTTTAGAGGTAAAATATCTTTCTCCTTCACTGCAATAGTAAGCCAAAAAATGTCAGCGGTGGAAAAACAATCAAAAATAGAATCTAAATAGTCAAAAAAGACATTACCAAATCAAATAGTACATAAAGCCCAAAAAAAAAAAAATTTGTTGCAACTGCACTTGCTCTGAATTCGTTGTTTAGTAAAACAAATAAAAAATTCTCAAGAAATGAGAAACAAGGAACCTTGATTAAGAAGCTAAAAAGGATCTAGCAATATGGAGGATAAATTACATAAAGTCCAAAACACTGATAACTAGGGAACAAATAAACAAAACACAATCATATTTAATTTTTGAGTTTTCATTTTCAAACTTAAACAGAGTTGGAAAAATCGAAAAGAGAGTAGAAAGGGCAGAAATTTTTCACAAACTAAACTAAAGCCCACCTAGTTTTTTACACGCTTTTGGCAAAGTTACACATGGGCACTCAGTGATATATTAGCAATTTACCTCACCATCAACATCTAAGACAAACACTTCCCTATGCTTATCACCAAAAAAAAAAAAAAAAAAAAAAAAACTTCCCTATGCTGAAAAGGGGACATTGTCCTAGCATCAATGTTCAAATAAGGACCCGCATGGAATAGAAGAATTATATTAAAACAAAATATTATAATTTTTGGATATTCCAAATAGCAGCAACCTAAGCCAAAAGGCCATTCATTAATAATTTTTTTGGACATTCCTAATGCTGAAATGATTAGACAAAGAAATAATTAAATAATTAATGAAAGGGTAAAAAAAAAAAAAAAAAAGTCATAACCAGCGTGGACCATAACCAGGTAGCTCTGTGTGAACAAAAAGTTCATATATATATATATATATATATATATATATTGTCTTGTAGATTTTTAATTTTAAACTCCTAAATAACTAGCTGTGTTGAGAAAGAAACATACTTCAAAAATGTGGATATAAAAAATACTTGATCTTTTAAAATATATGTTTCAAGATTTCCGGTACTTCCAGGGACCCAAACATCAATTTTCTACAGAATTATTTGAGATCATGATAAGAGCCCATTTATCATAAAATTAACCATGAAACAAATTATGCCTACTTACAAATTGACATTCTTTGAACTTGGACCAACTTTTTGCCTAGTCATCATATGGAGACAATGGGATAAGACCACAAATGATTTTGGAAATAAACTCAGCTCTCTTTTAATTTTTCTTGAATGAAAGTTAAAAATTACAAAGATTAATAATTGGTGGTGGTAAAGAGTTAATTAGTCCAAACAGAATAGCCTTAGAACTAGAAGAGAATCAAAAAACTTTCATCAACTACATTAGTCAAAATTAGAATCCTAGAGGTCATATTCTTTAAAATAGTTAAATGAATATTACTAGAGCATACTTTGGTCCCTTAAGGATCTACAGAGTGAATAAAAAATCAAGAGGCCACTTTAATTTAACAAAAACTACAACAGACAAATTAAGAAATGCATGACGTGTCAAGAAAAATGGGAGCTGTAAATGTAAAGTCATCCTACACGACTGAGCTTAAAGTAGTTATCATAACCTACTCTCTCTCTCTCTCTCCCCTCCCTCACGCAACCAACTTTTACTTCCCAATTAAAAGGGAAAAAAGGAAAAAAGAGAAATGAAAACCAAATCAACAAATTGCAGATCTATATGAAGGAATTCAACTTCAGCAAACATCACACAGACAAGAATTTCAACTTATATTGTATCCAAAGAAACAATAGATCTAAAACAAAAACTCATTAGCTACTATGTTAATGAACATTAGATAGATTCATGTATGTGCTATAAACTAACTTCAACATGTCAGAACTAACCACTAGTTTTGTTGTAACTTCTTTAAGAGCTTCATATCCTTCATCGAAAGCAAAAGCATGTATCCACACCCAAAGCTGGCGAAAGGAAGAATGGCACCTTGTACTCTCTGGTTTGTTAGATCCTTCACCACTCTCAGCAGCAATATCATTATCTCTATTTTGCAAACAAGAAGGTCACCACATATAAGTCACAGGAGCAATCGGCTTAGGAATTGGTGCTCCATATGACGAAGATGCAACTTAAGGGACATACAACCACAAAATCTAGAATTTCCTCCAAATGGTGCTTTCAATACAACTCAGCAAGTCAGGCATCTTTTTCCTTCCCCGTCACAAACCCATCTCTACAATTTCCATTTCCATTTCCTACAAAATTTCAGCATTACCATTACAAACAAGTTGTACTACTACTATAAAGTTCTGAACTCACCAAAATTAATCTCTATAAACTGAAGGGTCATTTTTGTTCTGGGATTTTTCTGCTTAATTTGTGGTAGTATTCTTTGAGGAATTTCTACAAACACCTTAGCTGCATAATATTTGAGGTAGGACCCAACAATCCAATAACCATTCATGTACCAAAAAAGAAAGCTGAGGTTGGAAAAACAACATGGGTTCTAGAGAAAAAGACCATTTCTACATTGTCAATGATCATACCCCAGTGATCCTAAACTCATAATAAACAAATCTCAAAAAAATACAGCGAAAAGTAAAAAGAAATAAAGAAAACCCATAGATTAAAATAATACATTAACTTTAACTCGTTTGAAACAAAATAGAAACAGAGCACCCAAACAGGAACTAACATTCAAAAATGGAGATTTAGATGCCAAAACACTACGGCTAATTATTCCTTCAAATTTCTTAGAAATCCAACCAAAAAGACCATAGAAAGAATTGAAATCATCCAAACATATATGATCAAAACACATATGCTATCATCTGAAACCATCAGAAAAATTTCTAGACATACCCACAATTACAAATCTCGAAAAGCTTGCCAGTATTGGAGAAGATTATCACAACAACCTTAACATCACAAATACTCACCAATTCCTAAGCCTTTTTTAGCAATCCAGCCCTTCATTTGGAAAACTAGTTCAAATTAGATGGAAAATTCAAGTTAAATTAGGAAAAACACTCTAAGAGTGTTCTAGTTTCAGAAGCAGAAGATTAAGAAAAAAAAACCAGGAGTGTTCATCTTGAAAACAAGCTCCTCTTTACTAGCACCAGCGAGGAGTGAGGTGATGAATCCAAAATCGGAGGAGTGGCAATGCAAAAAAGGATGGCGGGCTAGATTGGCGAAAGTGGAGAAGAGGAAGGTTAGCACATTATGAACCCGAGCTATATGAGAAAGAGAGAAAAAGAGAGAGTGAAAGGGGCTGCCCTATGTGAAACAGTGAGAGTAACCTTTTTAAAAATTAAAAAAAAAAAATATTAGCTGAAAAGAGCGGCACATAAAAAAATTTCGTAATGTTTCGCGCGCCATGCCTTTTTGTGACTTTTAGATGGCATTTTTTCAAGAATGTAAGATTCACATGCCATTAAATCCCTCTTTTCCTGTAGTGATAATTTGTATTTCATTTTATATAGTGCTCATAGATCGGCAAAGAACCTTATGGGGCGCACAAAAAATCCAAAACAATATTAAAATAGATTAAGCTATGTAACATTGTCCTTGTAACTTGTTAAAGTTTATTCTTGATTTGATTTATTGGGTTTAAATCTCATTTTTAAACTTTTGTAGTGTCCAATGCAACTGTCTAGTATGGAATGCAGGTATTATGTTCTAATGTTCATGGATATGATCGTTAGACGAGATATCTCCCAAGTTCTAGAATAGATACGTTCCTACTTAAAGTTTGGCGCGGGAGTTTGCAATTGTAAAATTTGGTTTCGGGCTCAAGGATTTCTTGTTCGGAAAGTTCTTGGTTCAAGATTTTGGCTTACCCGGATAGAGGTAAATCCATCAAGAGAAAGACAATTCTCTTTTCTTCTTGAAGCAAAAAGACTTGAGGAGAAGTTATTAGGTCGGGATTTGCCTATGTACTAATTCACAGGATTAAACAAATTAAGTGGAATTAATTAAGAGAAGTAAGTAACTCAGTTGTAAAAACGATCAAGTCTAGACCTGTCCGGGCAATCACTTCGACTGAGTCGTTGTCTCATTTTTGGACAGCATATATCCAAGATATTTATCGATATGTAGATATTTAATAGTAATTTATTGTAAGCTCATGTTCCTATATTATACATATATTCAAGGCACACAATATTATACATATATTCAATCAAGAAAAAGAAAAAACCTTTAGCGGCTTACCAAATTATTAAAGCGTGGTAGTTTAGAGGAAAATAAAATAAAAAACAGGTGGTGATCATCACTCTTCTTCTCTTCCACTGTCTTTTGTATATACGTGTGTGTGTAAATGAATAAAAAGTGAGTCTACCAAAAAAAAAATTTGAATAAAAAGTGAAATGGGTGGAAAGTTTTGAGCTTATTTTAGTCAGGTGCTCGTAAAGCCATGACCATTTGCTTATATTATAAAACAAATAAATAATGCTCCTTCAACCTTTTTTTATTCATCAAAGTGTTATTTGGTTTGTTGTTCTATAAAAAAAAAACTATTTAGTTTATAGAATTAGGATTTTATTTTATTAAAGAATTTTAAAATATTATATTAATTGTAAATTATATATAGTGTTGTTGGTTTGGAATTCCAAATACTTTGTTTAGAATACTGTATCAAACAAAAATTCTGTTTAGAATATTATATTTATAGTGCTGAATCAAACAAAAATTATATTTAAAATAATTGTTTAAAATGTTCTTTTTAGAATACTACATAATCGCAAACCAAACAGCAATTGAGCTTTTCTCAATGCAATTTTAAAATTTTGTCATATTTAATTAATATTATTTTAAGTTACAAATTGGGAAATTTTAATAAATATTTTATAAAGGTAAGGGATTTAATTTTATCAAACATGTAATCCAAAATCTACATTAATATAAATAGCTAGGCTTTAGGTGTTGGGCTTGTTGCATTATAAAAATAGCGATTAGTATTAGCTCCCTCCGACCATGGAATAGTGTTTGTTATATACAATATTCCCCTAATAAATCATAATCTAACAAAATATATAGGACCCACTCCCAATCTCATATTAACTTCTTATGTTTGTTTATTTTCTTAGAGGACAATGCTCATAAGATAGGTATTCTATAGTATCAAAATTTAAAAATTAAAATCTACAAACTATCAATAAATAAATTACGTTAGGTGATTTGGTATTTCAATAAATATTCTATAAGATTCCATCATAGAAAACATATGAAAATATGTAGTCTGAATAGTAAATATACATATATATTATACTATTTCTAGTTTTTGACATAAGAATTGTATATCGCATGAATTTAAAGGATGTTTAAAATGGGTATGCATTCTCTAATAAGTTTTTCTCATAATCTTTTTATCAAAAAATAAAATAAAAAAGTTTTTCGCATAATCATCATTGTTTAAAGATGCTAGTATGATAATAATTAACATACTGAGACCCTATGACATTTGCATCTTAGATGGCATCAAAATTAATGGAAAGTATTCATTTTTTAGCGATAATGTAAATTATTATTTAGTTAGTAGTTCCTTTTCATATGATGTTATATACTTAGTTAGTAGTTCTTAACTAACCAAATGTACAAGCAACCGAATTTTCATATGATTATAATAAATACTATTAATAATTTCAAATTATTATCATGATTATTAATATTGGTCAACAAAAATTTAATAACGTAGTAATAATACAAATAAATAATGGCAGAATATTTTCACATGATCGTGAAATATAAATATAGATATAATTGCAAATTCCATGCATTTTTATATATTGGTTTCACAACTTACTCAAAAATCATACATTTACAGAAATCTATATTAATTACATCCCTCAAAGATTTGAAACTCAGTTCGATTCAAAATCAACGATGATAAGATTTCAGAAGCAAAATTAAAACCCAGAAAACTTAATTAAAAAAAAGGAGAAATTATCCAAAGGAAAAAAAAAAAAACTGTTTCTTCTTCCCTCAGTTAGAACTCTGCAAATTCAACAACCCATTCAAGTTCTTATTACATACGAACAAGGCTTTAGCTGTCATCTCCCTCTCAAATCTCCAAATATAGTTCAATCCAACTAGCAACTCGGTTATGGCAGCTTCTGTCTTCTCCTTGTTTGCGAAGAACAGCGTCTGCAAAAGCAAAACATTCGTTTTGGGGACCAAGTTTTGCTGCTCAAAGCTCCTTTCATTTTGCCATTTTATCATATTGTGAGCTAATGGCGATAACCAAGCCAAGATCCTTCCCAAAGCCTCCCTCCACTCTCCGGCCAAACCCGGATCGCTCGCCGAAAAGCCAACCCCTTTCAATCTAGCCCTCAGGGAAGATCGGATACTGCTCGGAAGCATCGAATAAAGATCATCCCTCGCGTCAACTCCGACAAGTTGAGGCGATTTGATCATCTTCTCTATAACGATTATTAAGTTGGCATAGTGAATTGCCAGCGCCGCCCCGCCTAAAGTAAGCGCAGGCGGCTTGAGGATCTTCGAGTTCGACTCGAAGAACCCATTATTGGCAATTCCGTTGTTTTCTTCCTGTTTAGCGGGCTTTAACGGCCCCGAAACAAAATGACAAGCCGGAGTTGAAGGGTTTTGATCAGAAGGATGTACAGTCGCAGAAGCCGAAAGACTACGAAGCAAAGAAAAAGGTGAAAATCGTCCAATACCAAAAACAAGTTTGGTCCTGGCAAGAATAGTGAAAATAGATCTAACAAGAACTGAAGTAACAGTATCGAAACTTCGATTCCATAAAGATCTTTCTTTCAAATATTTCACCTCTTGTCTCTGCCACAAAATCTTCTGCTGAAGATCGATAATCTTCTGCTCTTTGCTCGAAGATAATTCGTGTTCGTTAGACTGTAAAGCTTTTCTCAACCCATTTTCCATAACCGAAAGCTCCTCAATTTCTCTATATAGAGTTGCAGTAATGGTGACGTACCTGTCCATCTTCTTGTATTTAGCTTCCATGTCTTTCCAACTAAGAACCCAGTTGTGAGGATCGCGACCCGAATCGGCAAATTCGTCAAAGAGTTGATCAAAGTTTCGGAGTTTTGCATCATCACATCTTTTGGTTAATCTGGAAAGGGAGCTGGCGAGGTGTCGGAGATTTTCCACAATTTCTGCGCAGGCGAGGGAGAGGAGGAAATCTTCGTCGTTGGAGATAATTTTTCTGATTCCTTCTAAAGAAATAGACTCGTTTCGGAGACGAATTATATTTTTGTCAGATAAGGATTGCCATAGATGAAGAAGCTTTGTCATAAGGCCAGCGATCTCAAAGGCCAAGACGCCGACCTTGGATTTGGCTACTGGTTTTGGATGTGGAGCTGAGACTCGAACCACATCTAATTTGTGGGATATGGCTGTTTTAACTTTGATTAGCCATGTTTCAAGAGCCATGATGGAATTGAGTTTGTTTGGATGGTGGGAAAAGAGAGGAAAATGGAGGAGAATAATTGAAGAGTGGGAGATGCAGAGAGAGAGAGAGAGAGAGAGAGAGATAAGGATAAAAGAAGTGGAAGATGCAGGTGTAAAGCTCGTGGGGTGTTTTTAAGCGTTACACATACGAATAGTCTAATAAGAAAGAACCAGAGGGAAGGTGAAAGAGAAAATTGTTTAAACCCACATGCAATGGTGGCGCGTGATTGGTAAAGGCTTGCTTTGTCGTTTCTAGTTCAAGCTCCAGACGCTTTTGAAAGAATGTTCGGTATTGTTTTTCTATTTTATTATTTAATAATTATAAAGGAAAAAAAAAAAGGGAAATACTTTTTTCTTAGATGCGTTTTTTTTTTAATTAACGAGGGCCACATAATTATTGGCATTTTCCCTTTATGATTTTTTTTTTTTTTTTTTTTTTTGGGTATAATCCCCTTTATTATTATTTGTTTATAAAGCATATTTGACATTAATATATATATGCGCAATATAGGCTCTAACATAAACACCGGTTGGAGCAAGGATTGCGATATTAATATTTCGATCAAACTTTCGGTCAAAATTTTGGCAAATTTAAAATACTAATATCAAAATTAAATGTATATTATTTTCGTTTAGAATATTAAGAAATATCGATCAGTATTGATAGCGATATTGATTTCGTTTTTTAATAATGTAGATTTTCTTTAATTTCGCAAAAATATCATTAAGTTTTGAGAAATGTCGATATTTTGAAATGAATTTCAAAAATATTAATTTTTTTAAAATTTTTTCACATTTTTTTTTATTATTATTTATAATTAGAAGCTAAAAACTTACAATTTGAAGTTAAAAAACTTTGAAAACATATACAATTAGAAGCTAAAAAAAACTTTTAAAAATCCATCATTGGATCCCCGTGTTGCTACTCATGCTCGTCACTGTGGAATAAATGTGGAAAAAAGTACTAGAAGAACAAGTTGATGTAAATGTGGTTGCTAGTAGTTCTTTAAATGCAACAGCAACAACTTCATACCGTTGATAAAAGTTCAAATAATGGAAGTGATAAAGGCCAAGATAATGGGGGGTGGGAAAAATATTGGAGAGTATGAGCAAAATTCACCATGTTCATTTTTTTTTTTTTTTTTTTTTTGAGTCCATTTATAGGAAAAGTGCAGTTTAATCATGCAACTCAATATGAAAATCATAGTTGTTGGAATCAGTATTGGTGCAACTAGAAAAATATTTGAAGGAAGAAGACGTGGATAACAAATGGGAATGAGTCAATTTGACGAGGAATCCCTTGCTATGAACTTTTCATTGATGAGCATGGATATTGTTCATGGTTTTTATAGTAATTCCCAAATTGACCTAGTTTTTAACACACCATCACAAGGTTCATGCGGTGGCTACAATAGATTTGAATATCATTTACCAAAAATGTCATATAAAATTTCTATGCATGGAGATGAATAATGTCATACCCAGCTAATGATAGCACCCCTTAATTTGTTTTTTTCAAAAAAAATTATGTATAAATTTATAATTTTTTTAGTATTTTTACCCTTAAATTTTAAAATTTTATGAATTTTGCTGCCCACATCCACTGGAGATAAACAATACTCACTGACTTAGGTCAATCTAAATTACTCAATTTATAGATTGTCAATAGGAAGATATAAATCAACATACACATGGCATATTAATAACTACCTTCAAAATTATGGTACTATAGTATCTTGGCAAAATCATTGCTTCAATTAAGATGAGGTCCTGTTTTATGTATTCAAACCTCCGACGAATTCATTTTGGTATTGAATTTTGGCTAATTAGACT
>WUAT03031214.1:0-14041 GCA_010015005.3 Ulmus americana
CATCCCCGTCACACCACCGCCATCACCATAATCACCGGCCAAACTCATCTCCCCTTCATCTATTCCGTCCAAGCTCATCTCCTCTACGAAGCTCTAAACCCGCGCCAATGGGTTCCAGATCTAAGTTTTGATTTCATGATTGGGGTGAGATTTCTCTTTCCCTAATTTGATTTCATGTTCTTGAGCTCGATTGTTTCTATTTTTGTTTTGATCTGGTTTTTTTTGCAAATAATTGTTGTAACGATGATAATTTGAGGTTGAGATGTGGGTTGGTTTTTGTTTCGATCTGGTTTTTGTTTACTATTTAGGTTTGAGGTTGCAATTTTGATTTTGATTTCATGCGGTAGAAATTTTTTTTTTTCGGGATATTTAGCAATAGTTGGGTCCTTGTTTAGTGGTTGCTTTTGATTTGAGTTTTGATATAGAAAAGGATGATTCTTTCTGATTTTCTCTGGAAGTTACAAGTTAAAGAAACATGGAGTTTAGGGTCAAAAGTTTTGGGCAGATGGTTTTGGGTCGGAGGTTTTCCAGAAACAAGTGATGTCGGCGGCGAGGCTTGGACGACAACAATGGTGATGCCGGGAAATCGAGTTTGGAGTTAGAGCTAGGAATTGGGGAAGAAGAAGAAGGGTTTGGAACTATACATTCCGTTTTGTTTTTATTTGTTTTAGTTTAATGTTTTATTAGTATTTTAAATAATTTTTGTTTTATTAATTATTTTTAATTTAAAATTCAAAGAGTAGTTTTTGTATTTTTATAAAAATGAGTGAGTTCAAGGTACTAAAATGTCATTATGATAAACAAGAGACCCTATTTTAATATTTTTCTAAACTCGGGGTAATTTTTGAAACTTCGTCAAACTAGAAGGCATTAAAATATAATTATCCCATAATATAATAATACTTTAAGTTGGACTAAACAATTAATAGACAAGTTTAAAACTTAGAAAAATATCATTTATTACTAATTTTGCTCACAACCCCAATACCTTCAAGTATCATGATTAAACATGAGGTAGACAATAAACATACATAAAAGATAAAAATAAATAAAAAATAAAAGTTGGGCTAATATAATTAGTTTTTTATTTATTTATTTTTATTTATTAAGGAAATCCCAATATATTCCATAGGATGAACACAACTAAAAAAAAAAAAAATCATATCTTATCATATTTTTAAAATTATCTAAAAATCATTCTTTTTTCTATTATAACTATTATTCTATCTTATTTTATCACGTGAATCTCACCACCTTTTACATTATCTTATCATATTTTATCATCTTACACACTTAAATTCTATCACTTTTTATATATTACACATTTATAATCTACTACTTTTATATTATATTATTAATATTTCTACGATCTTTTACATAAAATATTATTTTATTATTAAACTTCAATATTCCTGTCATTTTTTATAAAATTACTTTTTAATCTTGTAAATCTCATTTCTTTTTACCAAATTTTTAAAATTTTGTTCAAAAAAATTATCTTAATTAAATCACTAAAATTAAATAAGATCTCAAACATGCCCATTATTACTCAAAGCCATTTCATTCACGCGCACACACACACAAATGAAATTACAAAAATGGCCATTATATTTTCCTCAGAAATATTAATTTAATTAAAATGAGTAGTTGGATCTAGAATAGACATGAATTATTCAACAGCCTCTGGTCACAAGTGGAATATCTTCGTAAGGGCCTATTTCTATTCTTAGCTTTATCTTATCAAGTTGAGTCTTGTGTCTGAGATAGAGTTTTTGATCAAGGAGGCATCTGGGATTTCCATAAAACTGCAAATTAGATCTCTCGATTCTGCAAGAACCGCGTGAGAAACTTTGGCTACAAACTGTAAATCGAATGAAAGGGACGAGCAAGGTGCGAGTTTAGATCTCTCTTATTTCTATTTTCTCTTCTTATTCTTGCTTTCTATTCAAGTTTAATGATTATATATATATATATATATATAAGCCCGTGAATTTTGACATAGGGTCTCTTTGGTCGAAAAAATTGACATTATAGAAATTTTAAGGTTTAACTTGCAAAATTATTACATTGTACCCATATATAGCAGATTATGAATTCACAAAAGGAAGAGGGAGCACATCCACATCCAGGCCAAGAAATTTAGAAAATCTTCTGATTTTTTTCTAATAGTGATTTGGACAAGAAAATTTAATTCAAATTCCTAAAAATATATTTTTTTTTTCCATTTTTCATTATCATGGTCAAATGCAAGATCTGTTTTACATTTATCATAATCTTACCATTTTTTCTTGAAAAAGCTAATCTTACCGAGTTTATATGGTTGGGTAAATAAAATTTAAATTCAGCGGTTGAATGGGTAAATTGGATCATCAGATTTTTGAACAATCATCATTAAATACATGGATGTAAACTTGTCAACATGTTTGAAGGTTAAATTAAGTTAGTCACATTTTGTCTCTGAATTATTTTTTATTTATTTATAAATAATCAATAATTTACATAATTTTGATTACAGGTATAAGGCAACAAATAGCATCAGGTCTCTGTGCGGTTTTAGGTACTATTTGCAGACATTTTACCAAATCCGTTCACCCTTTTCATCAATTTGAATGTCTATCACTCTCTCAGTAAATATTGAATGCTTTTATCATATATTGATATAGGAATTTGGCGTATACATGAAATGAAATTGGACCATCATCAATCCCTTCCTCAACTTAGATGGTGCTGTGATGAGGAAGGATCCACCATTTTTATTAAGGCTGTTAAGTTTCGCCAGGCAGTAGTTTTTTCTCTTATACATGGGTTTTCATCTATAGACAAAATGACATTTTTGGTTGATGAATATGAAGAAAACATACTAAACAAGTTAGAATATAAATATGTGGACAAAATAAGTAGAATTCGAAGGAGAAGTTTTGAAAATGCAACGAGAATTACAATGACGTCAGACTTACAATGGCTTGAGGTACGTACTACACCATACTCTTTTCTCTCATTTGAAAAATTACATTTTTTTTTTGTCTAGTTTTGTTTAGAAAGAAACACCTGGTGCTCAAGCTAAATGAGGTAGATAATTAAGACATATATATCTTGCATACTCTAGTTTTAAAAGACTAATCGGCTCAAATGTACCTATCCTTTGCCCGGTTTTACATTATATCTTCTATTTAAATTCTTTAAGCGTTAAACTTCTTAATGTTCTGTTTATTAACATTTGTGACAGAAAAATGTCCCAAAATTAAATGAAAATTTTGATTATAAATGTCAATAATAATAACATAAGGGAGTTTAACGCTTAAAAGATTTAAATAGGGAGGCAAGGTGCAAAATCGGACAAACAATAAGAATTTATGCCAATAAGTCTTTTAAAAAATATTTAGCAACATTTATTTGAGATTATATTTATGGTTGATTGTTTAATTAATTTCACTATTTTTAAGTATTTCTTCAATCAAAATAAATGCAGGAAATAGAGCCAATGATGTCACGTGACAATTTAGAAAAGAGAAATTGTGAGGGAAAGACAACACACCAGTTGTTTAATGAGAGCCACAAAGAATTGATGATTAATGCAGAAAAGTGGATGAAAGATACATCAAATTCTTGCATCATTGTTGGTTTGCTGCAGCTTTTATTGTTCCTGGAGGAAATAATCAAGATATTTTATTATATCATAGTGAAGTTTTCCTCAGCACTTATAAATGACCACCTTCCATTTTCGATGTGGGATAAGCTAAGAGTATCCCTCTTTTCTTCCTCCACTTCAGCAAAAACATTTCCTCAAATCCTTGCCCAAAAAGATGATAATATAAGTCTTTTACCCTTTTCTTCTCTATTGCAACCATGATGATAGCTTTTACCGCTACCCTTTTCATCATGCTTTATACAATGTGGGATAATCCAAGAGTATATCTCTTTTCTTCCACTACTTCAGTGTTAATATGCCTAAGAATCCTAAGTTCACGTTAAGATTTCCTCAAATCCTTGCCTAGAAGGTCTTTTATACACTTTTCTTCTCTATTGCAACTATGATGATAGCTTTTAACACTACCCTACCTTTTTCATCATGCTTCATACAATATGGGATAATTCAATAGTATCCCTCTTTTCTTCCACTACTTCAGTGTTAATATGCCTGAGAATCATAAGCTCTTGTTAACATTTTCTCAAATCCTTGCCTAGAAAGATGATAGTATAGGTCTTTTATACTTTTCTTCTCTATTGTAACCATGATGATAGCTTTTGCTTATATGTACAAGTGTTGTTTCCCTTCCTTTCCGAGTTTTTTTTATGTCACTTAACCATTTTGTTTGAAAAGTTAAATGATTGTAAATTAGTATGTTGTACTTAAAAATCACTTAGTCATTACTTTTCATTCAGAATCATTAGCTTATATATGATTAATACATTTATATTTGAATTATATTATATGTGTGCGTTTGACATAATTTTTACTTAGATTTTTAGGCAGCAAAAGAAAAAAAAAATTCTAACTTTTTAGTATGAGTTTGGATGGTATGTTATGGAAAAAAAATTTATTCTTAAAAGAGCTTTTAAACTTGTTAAGTTGAATTATTTAAATTTATATTAAAATAGAGTATATCAATATTAAAAATTGT
Source organism: Ulmus americana (assembly GCA_010015005.3). Lineage (NCBI taxonomy): Eukaryota > Viridiplantae > Streptophyta > Magnoliopsida > Rosales > Ulmaceae > Ulmus > Ulmus americana. Next base: position 4,623 of record WUAT03031214.1, read on the forward strand.
ATCTATTATTTCATCACAAAAATAGAGGTAATAAAAAGGAAAAGATACAATTAAATAATTAAGAAAACAAAAAAATATATATTAATTTTTAAGAAAAATTAATATATCTTTTTGTTAAATTTTATTAAATAACATTTTTATAAATAAAAAAAATTGTGTTCATTTATTTAAAATATTTATTCAAAATATATTTTCTAAAAATATGATTTTAAAATTCATATTAATTAATTTTAGTCCCAATTTTATTAATTATTTTTAAAAAATTAATAATCTTTATTTATTTTTATTTTTATTTTTTATAGTAGGTTAATAATTGAGCTTAAAAGAACAATTTAAAACAAAGGGCTTTAAAATAAAAGAAAAACAAATTAACGGCAAAAGAGAGGAAAAACAATTGTGAACAGTAGTTACGAGGGCTTCCCATGCATTCCTCCCAAAGCTCTTTGGGACGAATCACATCCCTACTTCTCTTGGAAGGGCTTTTAAAAGTCCAAAGCTATTTTATAAGCAAATTCAAACAATCCCAAAATAGCTTTCGATTTCCCAAAAGTCCATAAGCAGCTTCTCAAAGCTTTCCCAAACAGTTATCTCCTCCACCTTGTTCCCTAAAAAAAAAAAAATATTAATAATAATATTTGTTTACATAGTTAAAGGTAAGCTATAAAAAAATGACGGTAATGATATTCAAATACGTTAAAAACTTATTAAATATTTCTAGGTTTACATGATGTTATTATTATGGATTAAAAATGTCAGGACCCTTTTAATTTTGAGAGTTGTTCTGATATCACCCTTCAATTATTAAAATGCATCGGTCAAACACTTAATAAAATAATAGTATTTTTAATATTTTCTCTTAAATCCTAATGACATGAAGCTCTCTCTATATCATCAATTCATCACAAATACCACCCGGCACTTTAAAACATGACATAACATAAGAAGGAATAACTTGGATAACAGACTTGATAACTTCCTTGCCTCCCGTTGAAAAACATCTCTCTTTCTAACCTTGGAGTTTCTTTTTCACCTTATCCGGAAAGTAACCAAATTTGACCCTTTTCCTTCTTATAAAAAAATGTAGGCCAACCTAAATATACATCATGCCCACTAACCAAAGAAACACGAAAAATAATATTAATGCTATCACGAATATGGCAGCTATGATGTTTGGACTCAAAGAAATAGCTGATTTATTAAAATAAATTAATTGTTCTGATGCCTTTTAATAATTTATAAAACAATGTCGTGGTTGGAGACAATCTTGAACATTTTTCCAGCAAAATATCAAACTATCATTGGCAAAAAATAAATGAGCAATAGAAGGTGCACCTCTAACTATGAGAAATAGTTTTACGTGTAAAGTTAGGTTAAATTGAAGTTAAAATATGAGTAGATTTAGAGTAAACTTTGGGAGCTTGCCCTTGATACCACATATTAATATTCCTTTGAGCTGGCCATTAAATACCATCAACCAGCCCAACCCAGCCATGTGCAGACTTAGTTGAAGCTTGTGGGAGACTTAAGAACTGAAGAAGTGTCTTTAGGGAATGGAAACAACATAAGATTGAGGCCTTTCATTATATTTTCCATTTGAATATGCTATTGATGCTGTTGAGGTTGATGACGAGGGAAAAGAAGGGGAAAGAAATAGAGGAATAAAGGAAGAAATAGGAACCACGAGTGAAAATTTTAATAGGCAATGGCCATCGCAATTTGGTTCAGCAATTTAAATTCTAAAAACTTGAATTATTTGATTGGAATCATGAAATTTAAATTGATAAGAATTGTGTTAAAATTTGAATTTGTGTTTGAAAAAGTATTTAAAATTAGAATCCAAATCTTAAAAAAACTTGAATTTGTGGTTAGATAAATTGGATTAAATTGAGTTATAAAAGAAAGAATAAATCAAAATATTGATCTTTTCTTTGTTTGAATTAGAATTCTTATAAAATCAAAACTTTAATTTAGTGAATTTAGATCATCCAATAACTCAAATTTCAAATTTTAAAATTTAATATTCAAGCCGCCCAAACAACTAGCAAAACCTTATGAAAGGAGACTACTTAGTTATTTTTTATATAAATAAATAAATTATTATTATTTAAACCAAAACACCCTTATAAATAAAAATTCCTGAGATTTAGTACGTAAAAAACATTCCGGATGGTATTATTATTATCATGCTGGAACAGTTAATCTAACTTAATTTTCAGTAGTCCCTTCTAGCTATTTCTTAGATGGCATGCATCTTAGTGCTCGGATGTCCTGCTATGAGAGGAGAGGAAATAGAGAGCTCTTCAGAAAATTAAAAATACTAATTTCATAACTTGAAAGATAAATTAGTTAACTACATTTTTTGTATAACGAGACTTTTCCAGTTTACCAATAAACATACTTCCTATGAGATTAATAACCAATATGAAGGATTATAACTCAATCTACATATGAATTTGAAGAGCTTCACTTTCCGAAACCAATCTATTTATTTGGTCTTCTTTTTCTATCTCATTGTCCGCACGGAAAGCTTCTAACTCTCAGGATCAGTATACACAGGGCTTTCGAGATCACCCATACTTGCAGAAACAAAGGACTGGAAAGACTCTACTGATGAGAGGGAGGAAATGGTGTCATCTGAATCTGAGTTGTCGTGGATAATCATGTTGTCTTCATCAATGTCAGATGCCTCGGAACCTTCTGCTCCTAAAAGTAGTTTGTTTATTGCCGATTTTGCAGTTTCCACAAACCATTCATCCTCAGGAAGGGCACTAGTAACACAGACAAGGTTTGGTTGTGGGATGGAAAACAGAGGTCAGCAGGAGAAACAAACAGAAATGTTAAACTAATCATCCATGTGAGAGAGAAAAATTACCTTTGTGGATCTATCCCTCTAGCAGAGAAAGCCCTTATAGCACGAGCAATTATGGCTGACCCGATTTGGTGCACGTGTCGCGATGGATAACCCGCAAAACGTGCTATTTCAACAGTGAAGTGCATATCAAGCATCAACTGGGACAAAAAAAAGAGCTGATTTTGAGCTTAGTTAAGAAAGAGTGTAACAAAAGCACCTAAGATACAATATTAAAAGAGGCATCAAATATGCATCTAAGATGAGCTCCTTTCAAATGTAATCACCCATTTAAGTGACATCCGTGATATAGAACTAGTTGTACAATTACTATTGACCTTTTTGTGGTTATACTCTAATGCTTACTTGAACATTTTCATTTTGTGAATTTAATCACAAAAACTACGTTAATAATCGCCATTGATTTAATAACCAAGTTCTGAAAAGAGAATCGGTTGAAAGAATATACCTGCTGAAGCCCAATTGGGAGTAGAGGACCTGAATCATCCTCGAAGACACCCCAAAACTCTTGTTCATCAGATAACCACATTACAACTGTCTCTGTAAGCCTAGCAAGCAAAATTTTTTGAATCTTATCTCTCCCAAGTAACACATCTCCAGCTACAGTTGCTAGCTGCTGCAATTTTGCGAATAATGCCTGTAATAACAGCACTAGACTAGATTATTACAAATTGAAGGTGGCAATCGACAATATATGAGCATAACCTAAGCAACACAGTCAGTAATCCCAACAGCCTTAAAAGGGTGGAAAATGGCATGGCTTATTTTGCAATAAAATCAATAAAACACACTGGAAAGAAGATATATATTCAAATAGCCAAATGAAAACCAGCATAATATCAGAATATTAAAACAAATTTAGGCTTGCCTATTAACAACTTTAACCTTTGCTATAATTGGTTCTTAATTTCCAAGAGTTGGACCATCTAATATAAACTATATCATTCCCTAGACTTCTCCTTAAAATTTTCTCATGCTAGGCTAGTGTATTATATGTCCTTCCATAAGTGCTTGCTGCTCAAGACCACGTGTGATAGAGCATCATAAAAACCAATACAGTACACCTCCAAAAATGTTGAAGGATTAGTTTCTTAACAGTTCTAACAGCATACATGATATGAAAGGGAATTATAATGGTGTCCCAATTTGTGCCCTTTAATGAAAAATGTCCACTTTTTCAATCTTTTTTAGTGCCTCTGTTTAGTACTGTCAGACGTAATTGACTTGCCTCTAACTTACAACTTAGACCTACCTATCATACTGAAAAGAAACCCAAGAAATATAAAATAAAAAGAACACTTGCTAAGTTATCACGCATGCAAAAACAAGCTTTAGAGTGCAAATTAAAAAGTGAATATCACACAAATATGACTGAGAAAAGTAAGTGGAGAGGTCTAAAATACCATTATTGAAGTTAAAAAAAGATAAAACTATATGCTAACAGAAAGAAGAAAAAAAATGGAAAATAGCATCAAAAAATAGAAAGTGCATATTCACAGAAACTTTAGTAGTACTGAAGCTGTAGCAGTCAAGGAAGAAGTAAGACCTGAAATGGTAGTGAAGGCAGAGGATCAGTATCCCAATTTAAATCGTCTCCATTCCCATTTAGATAAATATGTGCATTTAATCGTGTTTTTCCTTCTCTTGAATAGATGAAACTCAGAACATATTGCCGACAGAAATGATCTCTAAGCTTGTCAAATGAATGCTGAAGATGACGCCTCCATTCCTTTAATTCTGTAGCAGTACTTGGAGAAGAAGACTTGGCATTTTCAGCAGGACCCTTTTTTGATTCCTGAATTTCACTCTGCCGCTTCCAAAAAGTTATCACAGCATTTGGTAGCAATTCATCCATGATGGTAAATGCTATACCTAAAATTGCAAGCTGTTCTGAATCTGTCTCAGCTCTAAAGTGAATGACCTCTTTCAGCTCTGTAAGATTGTCATCATCAGATGGGCCTGGTAAGGCTTTGATTAGAGAATCCATGTATTTATCAAATAGATGTCCAATTCTATTCAATATGTTTCCTCCAAAATGCAAAATCATCGACGGGGTAAGCTGTTCCAATATATCCTGAAAAAAATATTTTGAACTCAAGTGAAATTGAAACTTGAACATGTGTGTGTCGTCAATTCTAATCTAGTGACAAGTATAAACAAATTTATAGCAGAGACACCTTAGATAATATGTAAACTTTATCAACTTAATAGAACTATACACATCAAAATGACGAAACAAAAACATGCTTAAGGGCCAAAAATGGATCTACTGGAGTCACAAAAATCAGAAGTCACTTCCAGAACACTAAGGTTAACTTACAAGATGCCACAAAAAAAAAAATAAGTGAGCAAGCTCAGTCATCTATGTCTAGTTCCTAGTTGAGTAAGATGATTCAGATTCAACTTTTTCCATATTTTCTGATTGACAAAGATTAATTCATCATTCCATCTTCTTTTCTGTTCAAAATGTGGGAAAAAAGAAACTTCAAAGTTTAACCTAACCATTCTATCAAGTTATCCTTCCATCCAAAAACTTACACTGTTAAAGAGGTGGGCAAACAATAGTATTATTATCTTACACTTCCCCTCCCAAAGAAAGTGCCCTACATGGACCAGTCCAAACAAGAGACCAAACAAAGTGCCCTATACGAGCCAATCGAAACAAGAGACAAACAAAGTGTCCTATATGGGCCGAAAACAAACAAGCAAAAGGCCTACCACGTCGTGATAAGCTAGAGTTACAACTGCAGGTACTCAAACCTGAGACCAATGCTATGATACCATGTTAAATTACTGATCCATCAAACAAGTTCTATGTATGAATGAACATAGTGCTAGCAGTGCTATGAAATCCAGTGTACAGAGATTTTAATTGATACCATAATGTAGTCAAATGAAATTGAGACAACTTACGTCAACAATGGACATAAATTTTATTCCGCTATCAACAATCACACTATCAGTATCAGAGGCTATTGCAAATTCAGACAATGAAGATGCGTAGTGAGGTGAAAACGGCATGCTGTCTTCAGTTTCGACCAAGCCAAGAACAACTTTTCTAGCGCGTCTAAAATTCAATTCTAAAACTTCATCAACGAAAGGGCATAAAAGAACCAAAACCAATTTTGAAAGCTTTAAGCCTTGTGATTCAAGTTGCAAAGAGTAGTTGAGACTAGCCTGAACACACACACTAGCAGCACGTAAAGCAGAAACAGTCTCCGAAGAAGGGGCATTATCTTTGATCAACCTTACAAAGAATTCAATTTCCCACTCTGCCCACTGAACAACTCTATTTGTATAAACCGAATCATCACCAAAAATCAAACTGGATTCCTTTGTTGTCAGTGAGATTATGGAAAATATGAGCTTAGACATGGTTAGTGGATATGTTCTGGAGCAAATAGAAGAAGATGGAAGGAAAACCTCAATGCCCTTTTGAATGCGGGAACCAAAATATGTCAGCAGTAACGGATGTGCAGAAGAACCTTTCCCAAGTTTGATTAAACCAGATAAGGCCTTCTTCAGCTCAAGAATGCTAATAGAAGGTTGCTTAGCAATCTCAATTAACTGTTCCTCAAGCATTACCTTTCTTCTCAAGAAAGCAGCTAGATATGACCCTTCTGATGACGAAGAATCTATGGAGCTTTTTAGCTCTGAAGAGTTCCTCTCTTCAGCATCTAAAGCCTCCAACGCTTCTTCTACTCTATGTTCAGCCAATAGAATATCAATATTCTCCAAGAATATACTGTGATCATTGGCTTCTTTAGGCAAGGAATCTTGAAGCTCAAAACTCTCAAGGTCTTGCTTACATTCGTCAATGTCACCACCAGATTGTTTCCACTCTTCTAATTCACGAGAAACTCCAGTCATCAAATCTTGCACAAGAATGCCTTGGGATGAAATATGCTTCCGTAGCTCAATCAACTCATGCTGCATTTCTTTAGCCTCTTCAGAAATCCTACAATTATCATTAAAGTCAAACCAAAACGCATGTATACTAAGAAAATCAGTAGATGTGTATGTATACATGTATGCATTACCCAGATAGTCAGCTCCAGGTGACATAAGACCAAACTTCTTAAGAAAAGAAGACTTTACTTTTCTAAAACAAATTTAGAGGAAAATCAGACTTTCAAACTACTAAAACTTTTATAGCTCGGGAGGTCTAAATCAAGTTGTCTTTCAACAAACCAAGGAAGACAATGGACCAAATGGTAATTGAATAATACTAATAGTATCAAAATGTTAACATTAAACAAGAGTAGTCGTGCTGGGCTGCAGTATGCAGTTGATAAGAAGAAGCTTGAATCCAATTATTTAAGTTCAAATTAGAGACCAATAAACTTATTGAAGCCAACTTCTGAGTTTGAGCCCAAAATGCTAATTAAAATTTACTACTTTTTGTTCTTTTGCTAAAAATTTCTAAACAATATTTAGAAACAAATCCAACCAATTGAATTATTTCCAAATGATTAGAAGCAAATCCATTTAGTTGTATTTACATTGGATAATGAATAAATCAATAGGCAGAAAGAAAAATCGTCATCCTTTCTTTCGTTCTATTTTATTATTGTTTATAATATTACCTCAAGAAAGCCAAGTACTTGGTTTGCATATTCCCACACAAGTTCTCGACGGCATCTTTTAAATCCAGGAGTTCACAGCAAAGTTTTCTAATTCCCTGTGCAAATAAGTAGTGTCAGAGAATATTTGTGTGTAAGTTACATTCAATATAAAAGATACCATCTCTCTTGCATCAACTACATATTACACATATGGATAACCAAATGAAATCTCTTATCATTATATGAGTAGAAGGTGGGTGCTGGTGCGATCCTAATGTGTATTAAGAGTTAAAGCAAATTGGTCGTTTTACATATATTGTCATAGCCTAAACATTAATGCATAAGTCGGGTGTGATTAATTCAATTTGTCCAATCAACTTGAGCTATTAATCATAAATAACATGAACACCATTCAAATTATTGTAAACCTCGGCTATCTTATGACAGGTTAGCTTTAAATGCACATCAGTGACAACATAAGTTCTTAATATATAAATAATATGCCTGAACAGAATTAGCCATGACATTTTGGAGAGCATTATTGTTTAGAAGTTTAACGAATTAATTCTGCCTAAGCTCTAGGTGGATTTTGTTAACTTCCCCATACTAAGAGCTTCTCATTTCAAAGCTATATACCGCCCTCTATCACCTAGGTCCAAGATAAAACGCCATAAATATATTCCATTCCAGTCTGTTTTATTGGATACATCTTTGGACATCCACTATCAAATTCAAGGACCAAACAAGGTCTTCATAATAGAAAATACTATATTCAATACTAAATATAGAAGCAGGAAGAACTTCTTCACAGTAACTTGAAATAGAATAAAACACTATCAGAAATAAAGATAGAAACATATAAATATAAACAACTTTCATCCAATACAGTCCAAATGAAAAGACGACTCCGAAAGATCATCAGGACTTGCATAGTTACCACAAGACAAACTCTTCTACCAATATAACAGCCAAAACAAAACATTTAAGCAGCCAAGTAACATTACTTGAAACCAACTCCGTATCCAATTATAAACTCGATTTTTATTTGTTTTTTCCTTTCATCCAACAAGAAATATACGGCTTGCATTTTATGAAAATTATACACAGAAAACCATATATAATTGAGGAAACCCACACAAAACAATCAACCTTGCTGAGCTACAAAACGAATGAAAATTAGGATCATAGCCCAGATGGAAAAATCAACTCTTCCACTAAATTTGCTCAAATAACAGTTAATTTGGAACATTTGAGACAAATGCTTACTCTAAACGAGTCTTAATTACTAATTAGATTCAAATGGGTGAATAAAATTCAACTTAAAAACAGATAAACCACAGCAAAAAAAAGTGAAAAGGGAAAAAGCACATCACATAACCATCTTCGTATTTTCTCGGAAACCAAACAGCAATCAAAAGTAAGAGAGATGAGACAGAAGAAACCTTTTCGGAGTGAGATTGGTAGATGGAATCGACTTTGGTCTGTGGAGTGATGCTTTCGATGGAAGGGAAGTCGTCATCTTCTTCGCTGCTCTCCATTTTGGGTTTGGATTTGGTGTTCTTGGCCTCCCTTGTTCAGTTACAAAGACGAAACGTGGGTTTGCATTTTGAAGTAGCTTTGGAGTTGTGTGTTTGTGAGCTACTCAGTTGTTCAGGAGACAGACACACGAATCACAAGGACTTCAGATTTGATTCTAAAAATAATAAACAAAAAAGGGGGAACTATATGAATGCCCCAAAAATGAGGCATCAAAACATTTATACCCTTGTTTGACATCCATTACAAATGTGCCACTTTATTTTTTAATCTATTTTAGCCCTTTATAAAATAACAAATTATAAAGAAATTCAGAGTCCGAGATAGATGACTCTAAATATTGGAAGAATAAAAATATAACTTACACTAAAAAAAAAAAAAAATACAAATGTAATAATTTTTAAAAAAATGTATAAATGTAATGAGTTAAGGAAAAAGGGGTATAGGAT